>MU012707.1:0-10816 GCA_011074415.1 Stictonetta naevosa | reverse complement strand
CCCCCCCCCCCCAGGTGGCACAGGAGAATGGGGGAGTAAGGGTTATGGTCAGTCTATAGCACCTCTTTGCTGCCGCTCCTTCTCGGTCACTCTCGTCCCCTGTGCTGTGGGGTCCCTCCCATGGGATGCAGTCCTTGCTGAACTGATTAGGCGTGGGCTTCCTACAGGTAGCAGCTCTTCAAGAACTGCTCCATATATGGGTCCGTACCACGGGGTCCATCCCTCAGGAGCAAACTGCTCCAACCTGGATCCTCCACAGGAAACAGCTCTTGCCAGGTCACCTGCTCCTGCATGGGCTCCAGGTCCCACAGGCTCCCATGGGCTACAGGTCCTGCCTGGAATCTGCTCTGACAGGGGTCTTCCACAGGTTGCAGTCTCCGTCAGTGCAGGTCCACCTGCTCCACCATGGTCTCTTCCACGGGCTTCAGCGTGGAAGCCTGCTCCACCGTGGTACTCCATGGGCTGCAGGGAGACAGCCTGCTTCACCATGGTCCTCACCACAGACCGCAGGGGACCTCTGCTCCGGCACCTGGAGCACCTCTCCCTCTTCTTCTTCACTGACCTTGGTGCCTGCAAGGCTGTTATATGCTCTCACAGAGGTGCAAAACAACATCCCTTATTGGCTCAGCTCTGGTCAGCAGTGGGACCCTTACCAAACATGGGGAAGCTTCTAGATCCTTTTCACAGAAGCCACCCCTATGGCCCCCTGCTACCAAAATCTTGCCACACAAACCCCCTAAACCCCATCTGAGACAAGAGCCAGCTCCATCCATCTCTAAAAGGGACTTGTCTCTGTCCAGAGTTGAGCCAGTGAGTGATGCTGATTGAGCTTCTGGAAGAGCAGACTGAAGAAAGGGAGAAAACTCTTTGGCAACTGCAGATGGGAGAGGGGAGTGAGAAACAGTCCTGCAGACACCAAGGTTAGTGAGAAGGAGGACAGAGGGTGTTGCAGGCACTGCAGCAGAGATTCCCCTTCAGCCTATGGAGAGGCCACTGGTGGAGCAGGCTCTCCCCCCTGCAGCCCATGGGTCCCACATGGAGCAGATCTCCACGCTGCAGCCCGTGGAGGAGCCCCCGCTGGAGCAGGTGGATGTGGCCTGGAGCAGGCTGCGGCCCATGGAGAGCCCCCGCAGGAGCAGGCCCCGGGCCGGAGCTGCAGCCCGTGGAGAGGAACACACGCAGGAGCAGGGGGTCTGGGGGGAGCTGCCACCTGTGGGAGGACCTGTGCTGGAGCAGTTTGCTTCTGATGGATGGACCCTGTAGTATGGAGCCATGTTTTAGCCGTTCTTGTAGAGCAGCTGCCTCTGGGCAGCCCCTGCACGATCATTTCTGGAAGGATGGCATCCCGTGGGAGGGAACCTACATGGAGCAGGGGCAGAGAGTGACCGTGAAGGAGCAGCAGGGACAAAGAATTAGGGACTGACCACAGCACCCATTCCCTCATTCCCCTGTGCTGCTCAGGGGGAGGAAGTAGAAGAGGGTGGATGAGGGGAAGGTGGATTTAGTTTGCTTTTAGTTTCTCTAGCCTTTTAGTAATAAGTAGTTAATTATATTAATCTCTGGATGCTGAGCCTGTTTTGCTCATTATGATAACTACTGGGTGATCTTCCTGTCCTTATCTCTAACTTTGAGCCCTTTTCATCATATTTTCTCCCACCTTTGAGGAGAGGGAGTGAGAGAGTGGTTGTGGTGGAGTTTAGCTGCCTAGCAGGGTTAAACCACATATAGCTGCGGTTTTACTGTATTCTTTTCCATTGCCAGTTTATCAAAGTTTGAAGATAATAAAGATTTTTATGATTTTCCCCAACCCAGTATATTGTGAACTTCTAAAACTTGGAAGCCAAATATAAATTTTAAATACATATAGAAGATTAGTTTGCGTATTTTTTGGTCATTGTTGCTTATTTTCTCAGAGAAGTGGCAAATATCCTCTGAGTAAAACCATAGATGCACAAAAGCATTAAGTGATTAATACTGTAAACTGTAGGTAAGAATAGTAGTGGAAGAGGAAAAGAAACTGCTGAGCTGAAAGAAAACAGAGACCCCAATTGATGGGGGGGATATCTTTTTAACTGAGGATCATGATCATTAATATTTGATTCTATGGATCAGAAGCAAACAAGAATCAAATAGCTTGGTATATACACAAATATCTTATAATATATGCAAATTTCTTATTGGTATAGATTTTCCCAGTGGTAATTCTATATTAGTGGCAAAAATTGGAACAGCTATTTCTGTTTTTCAGAGAATGCTTCCAAACCCCCCAAAATACTTCTGACTATAAGGCACAGAAAGACAAGAAGAAAACAGACAACACCAGGAGAGATTCTGTAAAAACATTTCTTGTCAAAAAGACTCTATTTATATATAAAAGAAGTGGGAATATTCAGTCTATGTCAATACACAGTTAGAAAAATATTAAATTGGTTGGCATGCTAAGAAATTTTCAATGGTCTGTTGTCAAAATAGACATAGGTACTGAGCAGGGTACACAGAGTTACAAAATGAATGGCTAAGGTTGGAGGGAACTATCTGGTCCAGTCCCCATGATAAAGCAGGGCCACATAAAGGAGGTTGCTCAGAACCATGTCCAGGAGGCTTTTAAAGGTCTCCGAGGTAGGAGATTCCACAGCCTCTCTGAGCAGCTTGTGCTCATTCACTTACACAGTAAAGAAGTGCTTCCTGATGTTCAGAGGTAACCAATTTGTGCTTATTGCCTCTTGTCCTGGCATGGGGCACCACTAAAAAGAGCCTGGCTCTGTCCTGTGTGCATCCTCCCTTCAGGTGAGATCCCCCTTCTCTATTTCAGGCTGAACAGCCCCATCTCTCTCAGTGTTTTCTCACCTGTGAGATGCAGCACTCCCTTCATCACCTTAGTCATCATTTACTGGACTCTCATTATGTCAATGTTGTTGTATTTCTTGAAGAGCTGTCCTGAATCTCCTCAATTCCAGCTATTACGATTCCTTGAATGGCCTTTGGGCTTTTCCAACCACAAGAATATTTTTAAATATCATAGATTCATCTCAAGGCATGCTGCAGCTGAATCAACCTTTGTCTGTCTTCCTGAAATGGGAGAAGTGCAAATAAGCTTTCAATCTATTCCTCTAGTTCAGACTGAATAGCTAACTGTGTGTGAAGAATCAACTTTTGTTGGAAGATTAATGGTTGCTAGCAGTTATCATCGTTAAAAAAAAGGAGGATTATTGCTATTGTCCTTTTTTTTTTTTTTTTTTTTTTTTTTCTGAAGAAAAAGTAGGCCATGTAGACCAGATTATAGAGTTTTGTATTTAGTAGAAAAATAAGCTTCTTTTTGGGATAATGAATATCAGATTCTGCTTCTTTTGTCTGATGGCTAGGCTGTCTGTCAGTCAGAGAGTCTTCTACAAATTGCCAGAGAAAGAAGTGCCATAGATTGCTAGTGATCACTCTGCAAGAACTGCTATGAGTTCTTGTGAATTATGTACTAGTGTATGTACTATTCATATGTAACACCCAACAGCAGCTCCTGTCTGGGAGAACGAACTTGGACAGTAAAAGGACTATGTTTTTCTTAAGGATACAAATTAATTTCTTTCATTTATCTCTCAATACCATGAGAAATATTAAAACTGTATTTATTTACGTAGTTTATTAACTGACTTTGTAAAAATATAATTTATTTATTTTTGTACATGTGTGTATGTAGTATATGTATACGGTATTGTACATGTGCAGTGGTTTTGACAGGCATGGTGGTTTCTAGCAAAACAAGATTATTTTTCTTTAGTGGATCACTTGTCTTAATCCAATAATATGTGTTTTACTGATCTGTTCAAATTAAATGTTCCCATAAAATGTTATTGGAATCCTTTACTCACATCCTTGCTGGAAGTGAGTAAAACAATCTTATTAAGCCCTAAAAGTCTGTTTTGTTTTGTTTTCCTTTTATGAGTAGAACTACCTGTGGTGCTTTGGTATTCTTCACGTAAAACCTAAGAAATCAATGCTCTCTCTCTTGGGAAAAAAAAAAATAATAATAATAAAAAAAAAAAAAAAAAACACAGTATTAGCTGAAGGTAGAGGGTGTGAACTTGGGGTGTGGAAATGACAACTCTGATGAAAATAATTAAAACATAGATGTTTGTGTAAACTGTAACTATTAATAGAATACAACGGGACCTGGAATTGACACAAAGTAAAAGGCTGAGTTTCCCCAGATGAAAAATGCAAGTGTGGAATTTAACCATTTCTAATAAATTCCTTAATTTAATGGACAATACCAACTTAGATATAGATCACTCGTGGAAATTTCAATATGGTTGATATTTTGTTCTTATGGAAAGTTTTCATTTTGACATCTTTTTAGCAATATGAGTAATTACCTCCTGTAATTATTGACATCAGTGAAAAGTTATCCTTATTTCACAGATATGAGAACCTCAGTTGTGTGGGCACTGTGTTTTTGTTTTGTTTTGTTTTGTAAGTTTCCCAATAGTTGACATTATATCCAACTAATTATTGCAATTCAGTTGACATAATTAATAAATATTAATGCAATGTATAAAGACAACAGATTAGGAGATTATACAGATTTACTTAACAGTTATCTTCTCTGACTTTTCTCATATAATACATTGAGATAAAATGATCATTCTTTTGTTTATCTTGGTAAACTAAATTAAGATCTTTCAAAACTAATTTTGGAAAAATAGAATTAAAGATCATGCTAAGGTTATCTATTTATTTATTTATTTATTTATTTTTACATTGTGTAAAATAAAGAAGGTTAGAATTGGATTTTTTAATGAAACAACTTCAGAACTATATGACCTTTATGATATTAAAGATCTTGATATTAAATATCAATATGATATTTATAAAATAAATATCAATCTGATACTATATCATATTAAAGACCTTTATTAACAAGCACTTTGAAATTAACATGCTAAGAAATTCAGAAAAGGGTTTGTAAAATATATATTGTGTTTTTTGAGTATCAGAACAAAGCTGGAATTTGGGCAGATCAAAAGAAATAATACAATGTTTTACATTGTAAATTTATAATGTATTATATTAAATACAGGACAAAATAACTCATCACAAAGATGCCCACAGTCTCAAATCAGAGAGAGGGACATATCTTCCACACTATACACAGACTGTAAAAGTGTAAAATTGTTATAGAACTGAATGCACTAAGAACAAGAAATTTGACAAGAAACACAGTTCTTCAGCATGACAATATAGACACATATCCTTTTCATATGCAGTTTGTCTAATTTGGTAGCTAGACAGCATTCCACATAGATATGTGCAATATATTGGTCTGAAAGAACATTGTTTAAATAGAACATAAAAGAAGTATGAAAATACATAAAACTGTGATGAATTAATTTAGTCTTAGTTTTCCTTCTTTAAATATAAATACTATATATTAATTGAAAACTTCAATATAAGATTCAAAGACATTGTGACTTTATTCAAAATTTATTCAATCAGAAAAAAAAAAAAAATAATAGTACTGCTCAGTTAAGAGATTGAAGAGAAGCAGACATGAAGGAAACATGAAAGATCCTTTTGTTCAACTTCCTTATTTTCTATTACCTGTGGTTATAAGTAATCACTTATAACCAGTGTGGTAAGTGTGGTAATCACTTTCTGTATTGTCTTCTAATTCCTCTGGTATACAAAGTTTGCCGATGTTATCTAGGTATATCTATAGGGTCTGGAAAAGATATTCTATTTTAATTAATCTTTGATGAGGTGTCTACAATGACAGATGGTTAAAGGTTAAAGCAAGACATCAGTTGCCAAGCTGTTGGTCTTTCTTCACCATTTAAGTATATCTCTGCTATCTCTGCTAAAGTACTGCTTTAAGTACGTTTACTTTTTTTTTTTTTCTTTTTTCTTGTTTCCTTACTATTGAAAAGTCCAATTCTAGAATGTCATGAATTATCTGAAGTTCATCTCTCTGTCTATTGTGGTTCATGACAGAAACATCAATGTTAGTACCAAAATTAACTAGCTGACAAATTGAACAAGAGAATTAATATAATTTTACTTCACTTTTGACTTGTTCCCTAAAATTATAATCTACATGCTAGTAAAAGAGAGTTAAATGATAGCAGGTTCTTCACCTAAGGTAAGTTTCAGTTAAGAGAGAGAACACATGTCTAGGTGAAACACTGGAGAGGAGCAAAGCTGTAATTTTGGGAAGGAGAGTTGTAAAATTATTATAATTCTGTTAACATAATGATTGCAAATATAGTAACAAAAACAGTTCCAAGGCAGCAGTTTCCTAACACCCTAAATTAGGAAGAAGTCTAGTTTTAATAATTAGAGACACAAATAATTTTGAAAAAAATATTTTAGGATGAAGTTTTTTTATTTGTTTGCTTGATTACTTATTGGCAATGAAAGAAAATCTTTAGTTTGATCTGTTTTTCTGTATCTTTATTATTTTGTTTACTTATTAAAATGCATTTATTTTAACTGAATTTGGGCTGAAATAAACTTTATATAAATAATGAAAAAAGTAATCAGGGCAGATCATGACTTTAAATGTCTTCAGTCAAAACATTTACTAAACTTAAATCTTTTTTAGACAATTCACATATTCTGCACACTGGTGATGGTGTCCCCAAAACTGCACAGTAGTGTGAAAACAACTTGGTTTAAAAAAGAATCACCTATGTTGTGTGACAAAATTTCAGATGCATAGCACAATCTGAGTCACATGGTCATGTAGGTGTATTTTTTTGTTCTGCATTCCTCTGATATGAGACAAAAGAAGCCTGACCTATCATGTTGTCAGCACTATGATGGGGTATTCTCTAATACACAGCTACTGTTTTGGGAACAAAATGAAGGATGTTTTGTTCTATTAAGTTCATTATGTGAGTTGACATATTTATAATAATGTGATAGAAAGTCTGGGAGACATCAGCAGACCAACTGACTCCAAGAAACCTTGTCACCACCTTTATTCAGTATGTGAATGAACATGTAGCACCTTCTTTCATCTACTGCTGACATGTTTTAAGGTTCTGCTATTTCTGTAGTTTCTTAGGTGCTGCTCTCACATTTTCACCTGAGCGAATCACGTAAAGGTTCACTGCAAATTTGTCTACAAGCATACTTAGCCATTTAAATTCACCTTCCACAGTTCCACCCTGTAGTGTGATTGCCTGAAGTAACTAGGAAAATCAAATTACTACTTATATTCTAAAGAAAAATACATCATTGAAGAGGTTTTCAGGGCAGGGTGCAGCTGCGTGACCCGAGTGTTCCCTAGGCTTCTAACCTTGGAGGTTACCATGCCAAGGGAACCTGGTGTGTTAACTCTAAGGAACAATATGGAGTGTAGAGCGGCATGGATACACCATGGCCAGGCTCTGTGACAAGAGGGAGACTTGATTGTTCTTATGCATGCTGAAACTGATAAAGTGCATATTTGCCACCCTGAGCTGATGACCTGTAGTGTTTTTGACAAAATGCTGTACACTAGTGAACTTTTGCTCAATATAATATCATAATAATACTGAAACACACTTCCATCCCACCTCCAAGGTGCAACCACCCCTTACTGAGCATGCGCTCTGAATTTCTCAGAGCATATACCCTTAAACGAAGATGAGAAATCTTTTCAATAATCACAGTTAAGATAGCACAGAATCACCGAACTGTAGGTGTTGGAAGAGACCTCAAGGGATAATCGGGTCCAACCCGCCTGCCAAAGCAAGTTCCCTAGAGCAGGCTGCCCAGGTAGGCATCCAGACGGGCCTTAAATATCTCCTGAGAAGAAGACTCCACAACCTCCATGGGCAACCTGTTCCAGTACTCCGTCACCCTCACCATGAAGTTCTTTCACATGTTGGTGCGGAACTTCCTGTACTCCATCTTGTGGCCATTGGTCCTGGTCCTGTCCACACAAACCACTGAAAAGAGTTTGGCCAAATCCCTCTGTCTCTCACACTTCAGGTATTTGTAAACATTAATAAGATCCCTTCTCAGTCTTCTCTTCTCAAGGCTGAACAGGCTCAGATCTCTCAGTCTTTCCTCATAGGGAAGATGCTCCAGGCCACGTATCATGTTTGTGGCCCTCCGCTGGACTCTTTCCAGGAAATCCCTGTCTTTTCTGTACTGGGGAGCCCAGAACTGGACACAGTACTCCAGTTGAGGCCTGACCAGGGCAGAATAGAGTGCAAGGATCACCTTCCTTGACCTGCTGGCCATGTTCCTTTTAATGCATGCCAGGATCCCATTGGCCTTCTTGGCCACCAGGGCACACTGCTAGCTCATGGTCAACCTGTCATGGACCGGGACCCCCAGGTGCTTCTCCTTAGAGCTCCTCTCCAGCAGGTCATCCCCCAGCCTGTACTGATGGGGTTGTTCCTTCCCAGGTGCAGGACTACACTTGCTCTTGTTAAACCTCATTTGTTTTCTTCCTGCCCAGCTCTCCAGCCTGTTCACATCTCACTGAATGGCAGCACAGCCTTCTGGCATGTCGGCCACTCCTCCCAGCTTTGTGTCATTGGCGTACTTGCTGAGGGTGGACACTATACTCCTCCCAGCTTTGTGTCATTGGCGTACTTGCTGAGGGTGGACACTATACTCCTCCCAGCTTTGTGTCATAGGCATACTTACTGAGGGTGGACACTGTTCCCTCATCAAGGCCATTGGTGAAGATGTTGAACAAGACCATACCCAGCACTGACCCCTGGGGAATACCGCTAGTCACAGGTCTCCAGCCGGACTCCGTGCCCCTGATCACTACCCTCTGAGCTCAGCCAGTCAGCCAGTTCTCAACCCATCTTAACCTCATGGTCCACTCCTCTATCCTACACTTTCTCAGCTTTGCTAGCAGGATGTTGTGGGAGACAGTATCAGAAGCCTTGCTAAAGTCAAGGTAGATGACATCCATTGCTCTCCCCCCATCTACCCAGTTAGTGATGCCTTCATAGCAGGCTACGAGATTGGTCGAGCATGACTTCCCCTTAGTGAGTCCATTCTGACTACTCCTCATAACTTCCTTCTCTTCCAGTTGCTTGGAGGTGGCATCCAGATCAAGCTGCTCCAACACCTTTCCAAAGATGGAGGTGAGACTGACTGGTCTGTAGTTTCCCGGATCCTCCTTCTTGCCCTTCTTGAAGACTGGAGTGACATTAGCTATCCCCCAGTCTTCAGGCACCTCTCCTGTTCTTGAAGACCTTTCAGAGATGATAGAGAGCGATTCAGAGATCATCTCCTTTAACTCACTCAATACACATGGATGCATCCCGTCCGGACCCATGGATTTGTGTGTGTTGAGCCCACTCATATGCTCCTGAACCACTCTCTCATCAACCGGGGGAAGATCTCCACTTCCCAGACTCTTTCTCCTCCCTCCAGGGTCCAGGAGTCCTGGGGTGGAAGGGGGGCGGGAGGGAGGGGCAGGGTCTTTGCAGCAAAGACCGAAGCAAAGAAGGCATTCAGTATCTCCTCTTTCTTGTCATCTCCCATTACCAGGACACCCGCCTCGTTCAGCAGGGGACTTACATTATCTCTAGTCTTCCTTTTACTGTTTACATACTTAAAAACAAAACAAAACAAAACAAAAACAAAAAAATATTATCCTTTATCTCTTTTGCAAGCTTCACCTCCAGGTGGTCTTTAGCCTTCCTCGTTGCGTCCCTGCAGGCTCTGAAAACATTCCTATACTCCTCCCAAGAGGACAGGTCCTTTTTCCACATTTCATAGACCTTCCTCTTCCTTTGGATCTTATCGATGAGCTCCTTGCTCATCCACACAGGCCTCCGGCCCCCTTCCCCAATTTCCTACTCTTTGGGATGCACCAATCCTGAGTTTGGAAGAAGTGCTGATTAAATGTTGTCCAGCTCTCACAAGCACCCTTGCCTTCTAGTAATCTAGTCCATGAGATACCACCAAGTAGGTCCCGGAAGAGGTCAAATTTGGCTCTCCAAAAATCCAGGGTGGCAATCTTAATTTTTGCCCAACTTCTTCCACCAAGTTCCATCTTGAACTCCACCATCTCATGGTCTCTGCATCCCAAGTTGCCCCCATCCTTCACATCCCTAACAAGCCCACCTCTGTTGGTAAGGACAAGGTCCAGAAGCACGCCCGACCTCGTCGGTTCCTCCACCACCTGAGTCAGAAAATTTTCTTCAGTGCATTGGAGGAACCATTTGGACTGTGTGTGCCTGGCCAAGTTACTTTCCCAACAGATATCTGTATAATTGAAGTCCCCCATGAGAACCAGCGCCTGGGATCACGAGGCAACTTCCAGCTGCTTGTAGAAGACCTCGTTGACCTCCTCCTCCTGATCAGGTGACCGGTAATACACCCCTACAACAGTGTCACCCATACCAGCCCTCCCCTTAATTCTCACCCACAAGCTCTCATCACCCTCCCCCAGGTGGAGCTGGGTACATTTTAATTGCTCCCTCACATAAAGGGCAACTCCTTCCCCTTCATTCCCCAACCCCTCTTTCCTAAAAAGGATGTAGCCCTCCATGACAGTGTTCCAGTCGTGTGAGCTGTCCCACCATGTCTCTGTGATCGCAATGAGATCGTGGCCCTGCACTGTACACAGATCTCGAGCTCATCCTGTGTATTTCTCATGCTTCGCATATTGGTATACAGGTATACCAAAGTAAGGAAGGGGAGCAGTAAAACCGCTGTCTGGGACTTCCGGAGGGCTGACTTTGAGCTGTTCAGGACACTGGTTGGCAGAGTTCCTTGGGAGGCAGTTCTGAAGGGCAGAGGAGCCCAGGAAGGCTGGGAGCTCTTCAAGAAAGAAATCTTAATGGCTCAGGAGCGATCTGTCCCC
>JAACYO010017802.1:0-13671 GCA_011074415.1 Stictonetta naevosa | reverse complement strand
ATACTAAATATATGACATAATAAAATTATTTATAATAACATACTCAGATGTGTTTCAAAACAGAGTTCTTAGATGTCTTTACCTATCATTATATTACACCTAAAAGTATCAGAAATTGCATTTAGAATTTGTCATAATGTGCACTTAAGTCTTGAAAATACATCTACAACTTGGGCTGAAAATATATCCTACACTTCCATATGCAAGTCAGTTAAGCATTATAAGTTCCTTACAGACTGTTGCTAGTGTAGAATGCTTCAGCCGTTTTTACTTGCTTTACTTGAAAATTTTAAAGATGGTCTAAAATATAAAAGACCCGTCTAACACCTCGGTAAATGTTGTTTTTTCTTTAAGTGGAAATACATAATAGAGCTAGTATTCACAATAATACTACAGTACCATTTGGCGATTGTTGAAGTAAGACTTAAGTAGTCAGAGTGAAGGATCAGACTGATGCCTGAGCCTGAAAAATTCAGATGTTTCTGGATTGTAGCATTTGGTAGTCTGGTAGAATTTTAGACTTCAGTTTAGTTATCTGTAATCATAGAAACAAACATTTTCTTTAGGGTTTCGGCATCTAGACTTGACCTAGCATTTGTTCTTTGTTCCTGCATAGGACAGATTAGGCTTGAAGTTACAGCCATGCCACTTCTGTCATTTTTTCAGATTGATTTGTTTTCTAATCTTTGAGCAGGATTTGGAATGGTGGATGAATTCTCTGATATTTACAGGAAATAAGTCTTGTTGGTCAAATGTCTTCCCCTGCGGGAAACTTCAATTTTGGAAGAAGCTCTACTTACTGTACTTTACTTGCATTTTTAGTTACTGAGTAGCAAATATTGAAAACTTCTGTTAGATTTCTAACAATCTTTCAAAAGACATGCATAAACTGAAAGCAACATTTTTAAGCATTTCTACAAATCATTGCATTAATTAAATTGATAATAATACTACTGTTCATGCACTTTGAACTCTGAAGTAACAATGACAAATAATGCAAAGTGTCAAATTGTTACAGAAATTAATTTGTCAGACATCTGATGTACAGCTAAATAATGTTTGCATTGCAGCTAGGCACTACACTGTGTAGACAGATTTTATAGTGATTCTTTTTACTGAATTAATTTCAGTTAAATCTATTTTGTTTTGTGTCCTACAAAAAAAAAAATATATGTAAGAAATACATCTCTTTTCTTCTTCCTCAGAAATTTGTGGATTTTTGTCTCTAAGTTTACAGAATTTGATGCCAGAAAGTTGCACAAACTGTATAAGCATGCAATCAAAAAGCGCCAAGAGTCTCAGGTAATATTTTAAGACCCTCTCTAAATATAAAAATGTTCAAGTGTTATAACTCATTTAGATTTAAAGGATTATCAGAAACACAGTAAGGCATATACACTTTAAATAAGTACTTGCTTCGTGTTTGTAGTAGTCTCCTTTGATAGGCACTTAGCCATGTTGAACCTCATTGAGTGGCTAAGTGCCAGGTTCTGCACTTCGGTCAGAACACCCCCATGCAATGCTACAGGGCTAGGGCAGAGTGGCTGGAAAGCTGTGCAGAGAAAAAGTATCTGAGGGTGTTGGTTGATGCTTGTCTGAATGTGAGCCGGCAGTGTGCTCAGGTGGCCAAGAAGGCCAATGGCATCCTGGCTTGTATGAGGAATAGTGTAGCCAGCAGGACCAGGGAGGTGATTGTTCCCCTGTACTCAGCTCTGGTGAGGCCACACCTCGAGTGCTGTGTTCAGCTTTGGGCCCCTTACTACTAGAAGAACATTGAGGCCCTGAAGCATGTCCAGAGAAGGGCTACAAAGCTGGTGAAGGGCCTGGAACATAAGTCCAATGAGGAGCAGCTGAGGGAGCTGGGGTTGTTTAGTCTGGAGAAGAGGAGGCTCAGGGGAGACCTTATTGCTCTCCACAGCTACCTGAAAGGAAGGTGTGGGGAGCTGGGGGTCGGCCTCTTCTTGCAGATAACCAGCAATGGAACTAGAGAGAATGGCCCCAAATTGTGCTAGTGGAGATTTAGGTTGGAAATGAGGAGACATTTCTTCTCAGAAAGAGCAGTCAGGCATTGGAATGGGTTGCCCAGGGTGGTGGTGGAGTCACTGTCTCTGGAGGTGTTTAAGGAAAGGTTGGACATGGTGCTTATGGACACGATTTAGTGGGCGATATTGGTGGTAGGGGGGTGGTTAGACTAGATGATCTTGGAGGTTTTTTCCAATCCTAATGATTCTATGATATTTTTCTAAAGTATTCAGATTTATCAGTAAGTTCATATACTTGTCTCTTTTAGCAACACAATGACCAGAATATTAGCAGCAATGTGAATACACATGTAATCAGAAATCCAGGTAAGAAATCTTAAATATAATCTTGTGCTAGATATCTTATTTTTTTAGTATATTTCATTTCACATACCCCTATCTATCACCTAGATCTGTGTCCTTTACTGGAAAATATGGTAGAGATAGGCACACTAGTATAAATAAACTAGTTTGAAGAAACTCAGCAGAGCACAGACTGAGCCTGGTACTTACTGGGTTGAGCAGCAATTTAGTTGAACATCCTTTAAAAAAAAAAAATGGAAACCTACATTTTGTATTTTATTTTGGGGAGGTAGAGAAGTCTACTCAGACCTTTAAACTTCATAGAAATTCTTTGCCCATTTGTAAGCCATTGTAGTGTCAAAAAAAAAAAGCCTCAGAGAAAGGAAAAAAAAACAAAACACAAAAAAAACAGCATTATTGTCAAAAATAAAATACATCCCATATAACTAATTGCAAACTGTGACTTCAGTTGTGACTTCAAGATACAGTTTTCTATGTTCCTACGCCTGCATTCTTGTAATACTTTTATGTAATATTTTGGTTATATTATCATGTATTTAAAATCAACATAACCTTTTAAGAACAGTATAAGAATGCTAGTAATGCTTGTAACGTTATAGTAATAGTAACTGCTAGTAGTACATTGCTAATAGTAAAATACTATGGCAGTGCTACTAGTTTGTACATTTAAAATGTCATCTTGTTGTTGGGGCCTTTCCTACTTAGAGAGCAAGTTGCTGCCATTCTTTCTAGAATTGCTCTACCAAAGGCATTTCTACTCACTCCTTATTTGGACCGCATTTAGCCTGTCCATTCAGTTTCTAAGGGTGAGAAGCTCAGTTTCTGAGCCCTACTACATGTTACAATTCTAGATTGCTTCCCTCTTACATCATCCGCACTAGTGCCTTTGTCTTTCAGCTACTTAGATCATATTTCTGCCAAATTATAATGTTGTCATATTCTTTTAAATCTGGTAAGTAGAAGTGCTGTTTGAATTAGGTGAAGAAGAGAATTTATAGTGTATGAGACTTCCTCATAACCTCTGATCTATTAAACAGATGTAGAAAGACTGAAAGAGACTACAAATCATGATGACAGTAGCAGAGACAGTTACTCTTCTGATAGACATCTGTCACAATACCATGATCATCACAAAGACAGGCATCAGGGAGACCCTTACAAGAAAAGTGACTCTAGGAAAAGGCCATATTCAGCTTTCAGCAATGGAAAAGATCACAGAGATTGGGATCACTACAAACAAGACAGCAGGTGAGTTTATCCAGTAATTGTAAAATCTCTTCAGAATTCCCTTCCTGTTTTTATAGTATGCTCATAGGAATCACCAAAGTATATTTTTTGAGTAATGCAGAATTACAGAGAATATATCTCTAATGCAGTTCTGTTGAATTGATGTAACTGTAGTTACTACTGTGTGTTCAGTTAACATTAATCTAATATAAAAACTTGTATTTTTTAGATACTACAGTGATAGTAAACATAGAAAGTTAGATGACCACAGGAGCAGAGACCACAGGTCAAACCTGGAAGGAAATTTAAAAGACAGCCGGCCTCATTCAGATCACCGTTCCCATTCAGACCACAGGATACATTCAGATCACCGTTCTGCTTCAGAGTACAGCCATCATAAATCTTCCAGAGATTATAGATACCACTCAGACTGGCAAATGGACCACAGAGCTTCTGGTAGTGGCCCAAGGTCACCACTAGATCAGAGGTCTCCTTATGGTTCAAGATCTCCCCTGGGACACAGGTCTCCATTTGAACACTCATCAGATCACAAAAGTACACCTGAACATACATGGAGTAGCCGGAAGACATAACAAAGACTGACATTTTCTGGACCTTCTTTTAGCCATATACAGTAAACTAACACAGTAATTGCCTTACATGACTTGAAAGATCTGGACTGGATATTCTATCAGTAGCAGTATTGTTACTTCTTTCCAGGATGCAAGGTCTATTATCCCAACAGAAGAAAAATATTTTTGTATTTAAAGTTTATGCTGCACTGTGCTGCAAATGTTGTGGCACTTTTTTTAAAGAAATTGAAGATGTTTACTTTTACAGGGACCTCAACACTGCCCCTTTCAGACTGGATCTAACTATAAAACTCTTCATGTCAAAGTGGTTTTAGGCTGAACACAGTTTAAATTATGTTTGTAAATGAACTTTTAAACACTGACCTGTGCTCATGTTTCAGGAAGGAATGAGGAGTTTATTTTGTTTTGTTTCTTAGTAAAGAACTCTCAAGGACTTTGTTCACTTTCCAAAGCTACTTGTTTACATTGTACACTGCGACCACCTTGCCGCTTTTCATCACAAGCTTGAATATTTAAATTCTGTACCTATAACTGTAAAATAGCCAGGATTTCTCCTGTTTGTGATCAGTTATAATGCCTTTTTATGAAACAAACAAAAAAAATTAAAAAACAACACCACCAACAAATGGCTGTAAATTATTGTAAATTAATTAAATGAGCTTTTTCCCCACTCAGGCTTTTTTTGACTGTTCCTTTCCCCACCAACTCAGGCCTTCTTGTCACAAGTATGAAAGAAAGTCAGTGTACTTAAATGTTTTAATAAAATATCTTGATGGAATCAGAATGTAAAAACGGGGAAAGGGAATATTTTATTCCATTTAGTGCTCCTTTTTTATTGGATACTTTAGATACATTTTTTGTTTTGTTTTTGTTTTCTATTAAACTGTCAGTGTTGTGATTGTTGTAATGAAATTGTGAGAAATATCCAGCTAAACTGTGCTCTGGAAAGTTTTTCAGGTGCATTGGTTTTAAAGAAGGAGTGTTCAATATCTGAGCGCTTCAGAACCCAAATCAGCCAAAATTTGTTGTAAATCCATTTGTTTTCCCTCTTTAACATGGGCAATAATGTCAAATGTGCTATGCAGCCAGTTAATATTTTAGAAGATTTGAATGACTTTATTAACAGAATTGTTACAATGCACACTGATTGTACATAGATAACTTCTATCTGAAAAATTAAATTTAAACTAAAAGGATATGTGGGCTCTTGTAGTTTTCTGCTGTGTCTTGCTGTACAGCGTACCTTTTTCTATTTTAACCATAAAAACGTTAATCTCTTAAATACTAAATTTTAATACATAACTTGATAACTTGGGAAGATATCTAGCCTGACATCATGTGGTTGAATCCATATCTGTTCCTCCAATTTCTCTTGCAATGTTGAGCATTGTTTCCAATTAACCGGATCTATATGAACACATTAATAAAGAACCCAAATCTGTCCACCCAGTATCTTGGGATCATATTGTAGGTACAGTTGCTGCCCACTAGGTTGATAACATTTAAACTAATTTAAGGTAGTCTGGGACTCAATTAATGCTTCTTCATATCTTAGCTTTTTATCTTCCCAGGTCTGGGAGGATTTTGTGTTTTTCTGCTTTTAAGCTTAATTGCTGAAGCAGTGTTCACCCAGTGATGCCTAGTAAGGTTATACATTTCTGTCATGCATTTTCCACATCCAGTGGCAAAAATCTAAAACATGGAGCATCTCAAACCACTGCCTGATTCTTACAGCTTGGGTAGTGGAAAGGAATCATGAACCTATTAATAGAGCATAGAGAGCAGTCCCACCAAATCTGGTTTGCTATCAGTGTAGCTACCTTATGGCATTGTGACTCATCATGTTTAATGTGATATGATTAGTCTATGTCTGCTTTTGTTTAAGGTATCTCAGGTCTGTCTGAAATAAGCAAGACAGAACACACTTAACTGGTGGCTTTGATGGTCTGTTTTGTCTGTTTAGCCTGGTTTTATACGAATGTATTTAGAGATTTACAAATCACATTTACAAAGGTTTAAATTTTCCCATGCTTATTCCAATTAAGTCTTAAGAATGAATTTTGGTGGTGGAGATAACCTCCATTACTTGCGAGGCTGACTGTTAGTGGTGTATACTTCCCTGTTTAGTAGAATCCCATATCCTCCTCAAATAAGCCATTTAGGATTCATTTTCTATGCACTCAGATTTGACCTTTATTTTGTAATGAAAGGCCATTGTTCATTTGTAATGAAAGGTCTTTGAGGAATGTGACCAGTTCTGAAGCATCCATTTTATATTAGCCTTTTGCTTCAGATCTTGGTGTTGCTTATCTGTAAGATGTTTAGGAAAGCAAGAATTCCTAGTATGGCTGTTGATAAAGAAGATTCAGTTGTTTCATCCACCATGCACGGAGGCTTAAGATTTCCATCTTAATCATGTACATATATCTAATATACCTTTCCTGATACTACATAAGAAAATGAGATTGCTGGTCAGCCAGGGGGGAAAAAAAAAAAAAAAAAGGCCTGTTAAAAATGCATTGCTGCTGTTAGTTTTAATGACAGAAATGCATTATATGACCGGTTAACGCTAGTTCATCTGCTGTTGTGTTTGCATCACCATTTACTAGTCACTGTGTTTTCCCATTTTGATCTTAAGTGCAGGTGCCCTGTCATCTGAGCAACACTCAAAGAGCCTGTGGTTTCTGACTTTCACTACTATCAAATAGAGGACTTGCAGAGTCAAACACCAACCACAAAAGGATGGCAGTTTCTGAAGAAACCTGGCACTCCCACAGAAAGGAGTGCCTTACTTCTGTCTGAGACCAGGACAGCATGGTAACAGAGAGGGCTGCCTCCCTAGGTTGAGTAAACTTGATGACATTTGCCTTCCCTATTTTTAGAGCTTGGTTTTGTCCCTGCACTATCCTCTGTCATCAACAAAGGAGTCTTAGTGGTATTTGTTACTTCCACAGGCTTTACCATTTAGCTGTAGTTTTCCCATCTGAAGTGTAAAATCTCAATGAAGTATCCTTGTAGCAGTGTATTTTAAGGAGCACTTTTTCAATTCTCAATATTATGTTCTCAATATAAATATATATTATGTGTTAGTGGCTCAATGGTCAATGACAAGAGATTTTTTGGCAGGAAATGACCTCCCTCTTAGGAATGTAGACAAAGACACTGAAGATACTACGTCATGATACTGGTTTTGTTGTTTCTGATGAGACATTCTTACAAGTATCTCTGTGATCATGTTTTATTTGAACAGAAAACTAACTGAATCTTAGCCTCTCTTGTGTACCAAGGCTGAAATGAGATCATCTGTTTTTTATTTTTTTTACCTTCATAGAAATACGACTCTTGCTATTAAATAATATTAATATTCTATTAAATAATATCTCTATAATAATATTATCTCTATTAAATAATAATATTATTCTAATCGGTAACGGGTATGAATCAGCCACTTGTACTGGTTGAAATTTGTTATGATGAATGTACAATGCTGTCACTTCTATCTCTGCTCATTCTTTCAACAAGCAGTAGACCACTATGGTTGCACCTGCAATTTAAGCTGTGTTCTTAAAAGTTTCTGGTCAAGCTTTTGTTTGTGAAATACTCCAGAGTTAGTGAGGAAGGTTGATTATATGAAGCAATGCTAACAGCAGAAAGAAAAAGACTCCTGGAATTCATTAAATGTTTCTTATCCTTTTAATTTTCCTCTGTAGTCCAGTCACTTATCTTCAGATATTAAGTTGAGAATAATAGAGTCATGAGGAGCATATTCTGGTCCCTTCATCCCTGTGCTAGCACACTGATTAGGGTCAGTGAAAGATTTCGCTTTGTACATGGCTAATACTAAAGCAAATGGCTATTTCTGGTGTGTCTTTGCAGCATGCTAACCCTACAAATTTATTTCTATCTTTTTAAATAATTTTGAAAGCTATAAGCAAATGAGAAATTACTTGTGGGTGAATGCTGACATTTAGTGATGATTGTTTATTTTCATTAAAACAGAAAGGAACTCCATTGTTGTTTTCAAAAGAAAATGGTAGGACCAGGAATAGCTAATATGCAATAATAATAATAATAATAATAATTCTGCCTTTTTTAATTTATGTGATGTTATTTGTAGCATTTTTATAAACCTAATGTGGAAGCTGCTTACTTTGTTTTAAAAGATGAGAAAGCATTAGGCCTTTAATGTGTATTTTAAGTGGGAATTGCACTGATACAAAAATATAGAAGGAGAATAAATTTTTAAAAATCTTAGATGTTTGTTCATATGTATGACATATTGAAGGAAAAAAAAAATGCAGCAGTAAGGTTTTTTTTTTTTTTGTATTTGAAAAGTAGTAAGTCCTGGATAAGTATCTGCCTTTTAGTTTACTCCAGAACTTCATTATATACCTACACTGATAACGAAATCTGCATGCATATATTGCAGTTTATCAAGACTGTGTTTCTAACTTATTTTCTTCTGTTCTATAGTATGTCTGATCTTCATGAATCTTAATCATTCACAAAAATTAAAACAAGCAATAGTCCTTTGAGATATCCTTTATCTGGATTTTATGAAGAAACTTTCAAGGTGTTGGATTTGGTCTGGCTTGACCCTGGCAGGCAGCTCAGTCCCACATGGCTGCTCACTCACTGTCCTGCAGCAGGAATAAGTCTGCCAGTCCAAGTGCAAAGCATTGGCTGTTATCAAAACGTTCCCAGATGCAACAGAGTGGGCTATAAGGAGTATAGCAAACAGCAAAAGGAAAAGCAGCCACTAACAAGCACTAGACTCTAATATACAGTAAGGCAAGCACAGGATCCTGTCAACTAGCACATACAACATATATAAATTTTGTCTAACAGACTACACTGAAATCAAAACTGTCATTGTCTCAAGCCCCTTAAGCCCGTCTTCGAGCTTCACACTGAGCAACAAAAAGTACTGCTGCAGTTTAAGCTCACAGGCAGCTGAGCCCCACACAGCCACTTACTCACACTCCTCAACCACTAGGATGGGGGAGACGATCAGAAAAGTAAAAGTGAGCAAACTCACGGTTTGACATAAAGACGGTTCACTGGGTAAAGCCAAAGCCACACCCAGAAGCAAAGCAAAACAAGGAATTAATTCACTGCTTCCCATTGGCAGGCAGGTGTTCACCATTTCCAGCAAAGCAGGGCTCATCATGTGTAACTGATGAGGGAAGACAAACACCATCACTCTGAACACCCCTCCTTCTTTACCCCCGTTTTATTGCTGACCATGACACCGCATGGCACGGGACATCCCTCTGACCAGCCTGTGCCAGCTGTCCTGGCTGTGTTCCCTCCCAGTTCCTGGTGCACCCCCAGCCTCCCCAAGGCAATATGAGAAGCTGAAAAGTCCTTGGCCCTGTGTGAGCACTGCTCTGCAACAGCCAAAACATGGGTGTGTTATCAACACTATTTTCAAAATATTAGAAACCAAAGTATCATATATGCCTCTGTGAAGAAAAGTGACCCTATCCTAGACAAAATCAGGAGGGTGATTAATTATAATTCTGTATTTAGTCAACACCTGATACCCAACTGTAACCCCAAACTACATAGTCCAATCTTGATCCATTACACTACTTTTTCTTTATTTATTTATTATCACGGTTCTAGCTAGCAATGTAATGTAATGGTCTACATTAATATCTTTTAATTGTATTGAAGTAGCTGAACCTTGGTTAGCTGCTTAGCGTTTCTGCAACAGGCGCCCCACAACCTTCTGTCAGTGATGCGGCATCATGTGGAAGTTTCTATACACCTGGGTCTTTTTCCATCACAGGACTACCACAGATGCAGATTGCACATACAAAAGATGTATCAGTAGACAGTCAATGGATTTCTATTTTACTCAGTCGTCTTAGAGCATTTCCTGGGAGTATATGTTATCTTCTACAACGATTGTAGAAGATGATATAAAGAAGAAATGGATAGATTTGCCCACCACTTAGCTGCAGCACTTTTGGAAAAGGACAGCTGGACACGGACTGTTACAAAAAAAAAAAAAAAAAAAAAAAAATCATACTTTGGACAGATGAATCTTGGGCCACGTTTGAAGGGTATCTGGTAAAGAATTCTACAATGAATGGGCCATGGGCCAGATCTGGCTGGCAAACCACAGAATGTAATGTTCTTGCTGAGAAAATGAGCCCAGCAGTACCATTTCTATTCTGATTTGCAAACATTTAATACCATATAGTGCCTTTTTGTGTGAATTTTGAAAATGAAAGCCAGTGAAAATACACTTTAGTGACTAAGGCCATATGAAATCTTTTCCTGTTTAGGATTTTCTGCCAAAAATATTAATCTTAAATTTGAGCAAATTGATGTTTCTAATTGTGGAAGCTGAAAACAGTTGTTCTCTCATAGCTAAAGGTACCCCATTTGTAACAACAGAGAGGAGGGCATTGCTGGAAGAATGATGATCCCATGCCAGGCTGGGGGGGGCTGGCAATACTCTGTGGGGGAGAGGAGTCTAGTGAGCATGTGTTTCTAGAATATCAGCCCAGAGATGGTGCCATGAGACCCTGTCCCTCTGATCCTGCTGTCCTAACCTGAGGTATCCCAGCCCAGTCTGGCACTGATCGCCTTGATTTTCTCAGCTCACTGCTTCACCCTCAGAGTTCCTTACCGTACATTTTTGTCAGTCCACGCCAGGGACAAAGAAGGAAAGCCATCCTCATGGCTATCTGCCCTCAGCTCTATTTCAGTTTTCTACAACTGCACTCTCCAATTAGTTTTCCCCAAAGCCTCCAACTCAGTGCCCTCATGTTCATAGCCTGCAGTTTCATTTTTGGAACATGCTGCTGTTTCTATCACTAGCCAGCTCCTACCTTCACTCCAGGCTGGCTGCTGCAGCTGGCAAAACTTGTGCCTCCCTGTAAAATGAAAGCCTGAGTTCAAGTTCTCATTTCCCTGAGGATTTTGTAAACCCTTATCGCTCTTCCCCAAAAGCCACTGAGGAAGTTTTCAAAGAGAACAAGAGGACGTACCAAGGGGACATGTATTCTGGATTGTGTGCTGTGTTCCTGGGAAATACTTAAGGAAGAGCTTGGATCCAAGTTCATACAGCTAAGATGGGGGCTTGCTGCAATAACTGTCAAGCTAAAAATATGGTGTGCTGCAAGTATGTTCCTAAGCTGTTAACAAGGAACTGGCAAAACTGCTAGAACTGGTTAAATCAGAGTGCTCCAGAGCACAGAGGTTTAATAAGGATGTTGCAGTAGCCCTGTTTTTGGCAGTTTGGCAGACTATCAGAATCGCTTGATGATGAGTGAAATACTAAAAATGTTGTCATCATCAGAGGAGCTACTGTGAAAGTACGTTTCTTGAGTTTCACTGAAAGTGATCTGAAAAAAAATGAATTATTAAAGCTTTATGGAAATCTCTGATGAAAGAGTTCAAGAGCTTTTAAAACATAAACTTTAGGTCCTATTAGAAAAAGATATATACATCCATTTTGAGTTCATATACTCAGGATGAAGCCCAACGAACATACTTTCAGTTATTAATTTGCAGAAGGTGAATATTTTATTTGTCACAGGGTTTTCAGCAAGCTCAGTTTTTAAGTCTGTCTTCTCTGAAAATAATCAACTTGTGTTGGAAAAACACATCTGATCATATGCTATAAACAAATTAAAGAGGTTTTAGTACCCTTGTACTCCAAGACCTCAACTGAGATTTAATTGCAATAAATTTAGTACTTGCTGAAGTAATTGGAACATTTGGAAAAGAATCTTCTTGCTCATCACTTAAAACTGTCTACTGTCTTTGGCTGGCATTAACTCTGGTGCTGATAGGTGGCTGCACCTGTAGCACACAGCCCAATTAACATTATCATATGTTTCTTTAACATCGCTTGCTCACCACAGAGAAGGAAAAAAGAACTTTGAAGCTCTGGTATTTGTGAGCTTATCAAATCATTGCTCTCTTAACTAAAGCTCAATTTAATGTTACTTCAGAAGTTCTAAAATACTTAAAATTATATTCTGTGAAACTATGTCTATCAGTATCATAATTAAGTGCTAGGTCCTGTGAATTTCTGGACCACAAAATGTAGTTGATTATTGAGCAATACACACAGCTACCAGGGCTGTAATAAAGCTGTCAGAAGTCCAATGCCTTTCAATTCATTTTTCTGGAACTGTCTGCTCTTTCCCTTTTCGGCACTGTTTACAAAGAAGCTGTTGATACAAAGTACAGCTTTTATTATTATTACTATTATTTTTAATGTAAAAAATAGGTTTTGGAGATTTGACCTTGCTTTTCATGTAATGAAATCTGCAGATACATTCTCTTCAGAGAACGGCTTAGGGAGGAGATCAGTTTTAAAAAATTGCCAACAGAAAACTGTATTTTTGTCTCACTGAAGTTAATCAAATCCATAAAATCTAGAAAGGTGACTTCAATCCAGTCTCTTTTTCTCTCATCATGAAATTAACCAGGGCTAGAAAATTACCCTTACACAAGAAAATTAACCAAGATCTTGAGGGGTCGCTAAGTCATGTCAAATACCAGACAATTATATCTGGCAAGTTAGGAACCAGTTATTCATTAACCTTGATGCAAGGAAACATGTTCAGGAAAGAGATACCTCATTATGAGCTTTAATTAAAAATAAAATAAAAAAAATAAAAATGTAAATGAATCACTGTTTCCTTCAGTTTGGTGTTTTAAAAATTTGTTTTTCCCTTCAAATGCATTGCACTGGGACAATCTCTAGCCAGTAATTGGAGAGAGATAGAGTTGTTCAGAGTGTATGTCCTTTAGCTAGGAGATAATTTGCCCTGCAGGTCCTGCATGTTCAGACCAAGATTTTAATGTATATAGAGCAATTTTATCTGGTGTGGTATTTTTGATAATGCAGACTTCCACATACTATTTTGACTAAGTGAATTCATAATAAGAGGGGTAATATTTACACTCCAACAAGAGTATAACAAGATTATTAGAAAAAATATGAAATTAAATAAAAGGGACATTATGCCAAATTATTACAGTTTGCAGGTGTCTATCATCTTTTGAAATAGTTACCTTTGAAGTCCAATGATATAGCTGCAGAAAATCACAAAGCTTACTGTCTTTCTGCAGTTTTAAAATTCTAGCGAAACTCCATAATCTTGAATGCAAGTGAAAATAAACTCTTTCCACATATTCTCCCATTGTGTCTCCTAAACTATGACTGAGCAACTAGATTTTTATTTATTTATTTTCTTTCAAATTACAGTAGTGGAAAAAAAAAAAAAAAAAAATATATGATACATTTTGCGTTAAAATTTATCCAATTTGCTTTTAAATTTTTGAATATTTCATTTGTATGTAAGGATCACTCTTGCAGTTAGGTAGAAAGTTATTCTTACTAGGGAGAACACAATGTTATTTAAGTATAAAATTCAAAACATACCGTGATAAAATTCAAAACAAGTGATATTTCCATAATTTCAAAAATACATTGAAATTACTTATTTGAAATTTGTTTACATTAACTATAAGTA
>MU012704.1:2547-14643 GCA_011074415.1 Stictonetta naevosa | reverse complement strand
GCATGAATCATAGCCTTGTGAGAAACCACATGGCTTTCCAACGGTGCCTCCAATTCTCAGTTTGCATTTTGGTATCTAGGAAAGAAACAATGATTCTTCCTTGTTGGCTGTTCCAAATCCATAAATTATTCCCATTCCTGAATTTGGAGGTGAATTTCAGTAAGGTGAGTGATACAGGCTGAAGAAACCAAGTGCATAAAACAAAAGACAGATGGTTGAACCCATGATTCACCAGCAGTGAGCTGCAATTGGGCCACGTAGACTTTCACAGAATCACAGAATCACAGAATAGTCTAGGTTGGAAGAGACCTCCAAGATCACCGAGTCCAACCTCTGACCTAACACTAACAAGTCCTCCACTAAACCATATCCCTAAGCTCTACATCTGAACGTCTTTTAAAGACCTCCAGGGATGGTGACTCAACCACTTCCCTGGGCAGCCTATTCCAGTGACTAACAACCCTTTCAGTAAAGAAGTTCTTCCTAATATCCAACCTAAACCTCCCCTGGTGCAATTTTAGCCCATTCTCCCTCGTCCTGTTACCAGGCACATGGCAGAATAGACCAACTGCCACCTCGCTACAGCCTCCTTTAAGGTACCTGTAGAGTGCGATAAGGTCGCCCCGAGCCTCCTCTTCTCCAGGCTAAATAGTCCCAGCTCCCTCAGCTGCTCCTCTTAAGACTTGTTCTCCAGACCCTTCACCAGCTTCGAAGCCCTTCTCTGGACTCGCTCAAGCACCTCCATGTCCTTCTTGTAGTGAGGGGCCCAAAAGTGAACACTGTACTCGAGGTGCGGCCTCACCAGAGCTGAGCACAGGGGGACAATCACTTCCCTGGACCTGCTGGCCACGCTGTTTCTTATACAAGCCAGGTTGCTGTTGGCCTTCTTGGCCGCCTGAGCACACTGCTGGCTCATATTCAGCCGACTATCAACCAGTACTCCCGGGTCCTTCTCTGCCAGGCAGCTTTCCAGCCACTCATCTCCTAGCCTGTAGCTCTGTTTGGGATTGTTGTGCCCCGGGTGCAGGACCTGGCACTTGGCCTTCTTGAACTTCATACAGTTGGCCTCAGCCCATCGGTCCAGCCTATCCAGATCCTCCTGCAGAGCCTTCCTACCCTCAAGCAGATCAACACATGCACCTAACTTGGTGTTGTCTGCAAACGTACTGAGGGTGCACTTGATCCCCTCATTCAGATCATCGATAAAGATATTAAAGAGGACTGGCCCCAGTACCGAGCCCTGGGGGACTCCACTAGTGACCGGCCTCCAACTGGATTTGACTCCATTTACCACGACTCTTTGGGCCCGGCCATCCAGCCAGCTCTTAACCCAGCGAAGCGTATGCCAGTCCAAACCATGAGCAGCCAGTTTCCTGAGGAGAATGCTGTGGGGAACGGTGTCAAAAGCCTTACTGAAATCAAGGTAAACCACATCCAAAGCCTTTCCCTCATCCACTAAGCGTGTCACCTTGTCACTTTGAAGTAATTCATTACATTTATATATCTTCTGTAGAGGGGGGATTTTCCTCAATGATTTGTATGACCTTGCTAAACCCAGATAGGTGGTAATTGAGCAGCAACTTCTTCTTCAGAATAAATTATTGAATAAAATATTGAATAATATTGAATAAAAATATTGAAAATATTGACTCACCCCAAAGGCAGTAAGCAGCACTTTGTTCTTCAACCTTTAAGCATCCTAGGGTAGTCCATAACCTGTCTGTTAGAAGCTGTGCCTGCCACTGATTTTGATTTGGGAGTAGTTTAACCTTGAACCAAGATCCAAGTAACCACGGCAACAGGAAGTCGGCCTCTCCATCCAAGGAGTGGGAATCCATAAATCAAGGTCCCTAATGCAAACACTGTGTGCAGATGGAGATTTGAGAAGATAAGTGGTTTGTGAGGGATTACCTTTGAAAAATGAATGACTGTCCCTTGATATGTTGAAGCACAGCTTCACAGAGACTTTTTTTTTATCAATAGAGGTCAACAGGTTACAGCTGCATGTTTTCATATGGCTCTTTATATAGGCCCTTCAGTTTAATTAGAACCAGATGTTGAATTTATGAGGTTGTTAGCATTAGTATGTACCATATGCACATGCATATATGTGTACATGTATTGATACATACATCCACATATGCACATTTTTTGCCCACAAACTGAAAAAATAATGTTAAGCCTCAAACTCAAGCACTAAGGAGTGGTGAAACCTTAGTTTTGCATATGCACAGTTCCATAGTCCTGGGATCCCACAGGCATAATTACCTGGTCAAATACCTCGGTTTTTCTATGGGACATTACTTTATTCAGTGTATGGCACTCACCTAATGAACAGCTATTTGGTAGTTGGATTTTCCTCTCGTTATTCAGTGTGTGACCTCATGTCTCATTTATTCCACATTTCTAAGCCTTGCTATGAATAGATGAATGTTTCATGAATGTTGATAATCTTATTTTCGCAGCACTGCTCTTGAGATGAGGGGTATATTATTGTTCTCATTTGCAATAGAGAAGCTGAGCAGAGAGAGATTGAAGTTGAATGGATACAATTTGAGCTGCTTAATACTCGATTCGGGACTCTGGAAGAATGTGTGACTTAGTACGCAAAAAATCTTCAGTATATCTTTACCAAGCCATGACCTCTGACTGTGATTCTCTCTCTGTCCTGACTGTGTCTGCTTTCAGACTCATTCTGCTGCATTAAGTCTGCAGGTTTTTCATCTGGACTCCTCTCCCAGACTTGCCCACTCTGTAGCCCCTCATCTCTCAGCCTCCCCTCACCAGCGCACTGTTTCTGTCTGAGTCTGATGGAGATCTCTTCCACAGTTTCTGGGACCATCTGTAGGTTTCCTGATATTTCTCATTTCACATGTAAGGCCAAAGGTAGGGACACTCATAGCAGCTCTGACTGCAAATGCAAGGAAATGTTAGTTGGTGCCTGGCGAGGCTAGGTGCAGCCAGCAGAGGCAGACAAACAGACACAGAAGATTGAACAGCATTTTCTGGGCTCTGCTTTGAGATCTTCTTGATCTTCTGAGACCTTCTTCCAAGGTCATTAGGTGACTTCTGGGAACTCTGTGAGGAGCTCTACCAGATGCTATCCAGGTGCAACCAAGGAGAGCAGTGGTTGCCACCTGCTGCAGAGGATGAAGGCACCAGTCTTCTGACCTGACCTGCTGTCCAGGGAGGTTTTCTCTGTGCCTGGAGCTTGGATCAGGGACATTGTGAAGAGATATCCAAGGCTTGTCCAGCCCTTGGACTGATAATACTGCTTCTCTTCCACATGGGTACCAGAAGTACTGTTGTGGAGTCTAGGAGCATGTCAGGCATGGGTCTCTGGGGGCTGTGGGGATGGAGGTTGTTTTCTCCTCAATCCTGCAAGTGAGATGGAAGTGCTTGAAGAAGACTGGACAAATTCTGCATGTCAGAAACTCGTTGTGTAGCTGGTGTTGGAAACAGGGATTTGTTTTTTCATGACCATGGGAACCTCTTCGAGGTTAGAGAACCACAACAGAGATAAGAGGTCCGCCTGAGTAAATGGAGTAAAAGCATATTTTTCAACAGCCTGGCCAAGCTGGTGCAGAGTGCTTTAAACTACAAATGACAGGGAAAAGAAATGGTGGCTCACAATCAAGTGAGGAAGTGGTGGACCAAGCTGTCAAGAAAAGGTTGCAGGGTGATATAAGAAAGCAGCAGCAAGGCATGGAGCAATGCCTAAGGATGTGTGATGAACCAGTTCAGAGCTTATGGGTCAGGATTCATGAGCAGACAAATGTGGGCAATGTTGCAGTGGGTGTTTGCTATAGAACACCAGATCAGAAAGGAGATAAGGCTTTTATTAGACAGAGAGAAATCTTATGTTCACCTCAGTGTGACAGAAGGAACAAGGCAAAAGGGAGGACCACAATCTTCTTGGAGAAATCTTATCAGATCATGGGATATGGCCCTGGAGAAAACTGAGATCCAGGAGAGCTGGTTGATTTTCAAGAATCACCTCCTCCAAACTCAAGAATGATCCACCACAATGAGCATCAAATCAAGCAAAGGTATCAGGAGACTTGCATGAATGAGCAAGGAGCTACTGACTAATGTCAGACTTGAAAAGGAAGACGAAAAAAAAAAAAAAGAGGGGAAAACAGGGACAGGTGATCTGGAGGAATATAGAGAAAATGTCTGAGCATGAAGGGATGGGCTCATGAAAGCCAAAGCCTATGTGGAGTTCAATCTAGTGAGTGCAGAAGGACAACACAAAATGTTTCTGCAGGTACATCAGCAGAAAAAAAGAAGACTAGGGAAAATGTGGGAACAGAGCTGAATGAAATGGGGACACTTGTGGCAAAGGACATGGAAAAGACCAAGGTACTCAATGTCATCTTCACCTTGGTCTTCTTGGTCACCTTGGTAAGAGCAGCCTTAAGGAATCCCTGGCCCCTTGTAGTGGGTTTATGTGGCAAGGTTTTGGTAGCAGGGGGCCATAGGGGTGGCTTCTGTGAGAAGGATCTAGAAGCTGCCCCATGTTTGGTAAGGGCCCCACTGCTGACCAGAGCTGAGCCAATAAGTGATGTTGTTTCTGCCTCTGTGAGAGCATATTTAAGACAGGGAAAGAAAAAAAAAAAAACGCTGCACCACACAGCAGCTGGGAGAGTGAGAGGAGTGAGGAACAGCCTTGCAGGTGCCAAGGTCAATGAAGAAGGAGGGAGAGAGGTGATCCAGGCGCCGGAGCAGAAGTCCCCTGCAGCCTGTGGTAAGGACCATGGTGAAGCAGGCTGTCCCCCTGCAGCCCATGGAGTACCACAGTGGAGATGGGTTCCACACTGCAGCCCGTGGAGGAGACCACGGTGGAGCAGGTGGACCTGCACCGACGGAGGCTGCGGCCTGTGGAGGGCCCCTGCCGGAGCAGATTCCGGGCCGGACCTGTAGCCCATGGAGAGGAAACCACACAGGAGCAGGTGACCCTGGCAGGAGCTGCTTCCCGTGGGGGACCCAGGTTGGAGCA
The DNA here is from genome assembly GCA_011074415.1 of Stictonetta naevosa. NCBI lineage: Eukaryota > Metazoa > Chordata > Aves > Anseriformes > Anatidae > Stictonetta > Stictonetta naevosa. Next base: position 9,644 of record MU012704.1, on the reverse strand, counting down.
ATTTGCTCCCGAGGGATGGACCCCGTGGTACGGACCCATATCTGGAGCAGTTCTTGAAGAGCTGCTGCCTGTGGGAAGCCCACGCCGGATCAGTTCAGCAAGGACTGTATCCCGTGGGAGGGACCCCACAGCACAGGGGACGAGAGTGACTGAGAAGGAGCGGCAGAGAAGAAGCGCTATAGACTGACCATAACCCCCATTCCCCATTCCCCTGCGCCGCTCGGGGGGAGGAGGTGGAAGAGGGTGGATATGGGGTGAAGGTGCTTTTAGTTTCTTTCCTTTGTTTCTCGCTTCTCTAGCTTGTTAGTAATAGGTAATAAATCTTACTGTCTCCCTACTCTGAGTCTGTTTTGCCCGCCACAATAATTACTGTGCGATCTCCCTGTCCTTATCTCAACCCTTGATCCCCTTTCATTGTATTTTCTCCCAGTTCCTCTTTGAGGAGGGGGAGTGAGAGACTGGTTGTGGTGGAGCTCGGCCGCCCACCCGAGTAAAACCACCACACCCCTGAGATTTGTGAGGAAAGAAATCCTATTCCTGGTGGAGGAGGATCAAGTTAGGGAACAGTTAAATAGACATAAATAATTCCATGGGACCTTACAGGATACACCCAAAGGTGCTCACAGATCTGGCCAGTGTTATTGTGAGGGAAATCTCAATTGTTTTTGAAAGGTGGTGGTAATCAGGAGAGGATCCTGAGGACTGGAAGAAATCAAGTGTCACTCCAATAAGTACAAGAAAAAAGATCCAGTGAGCTACAGGCTGGTCAGCCTCATCTTGATCCCTGGGAAGCTGATGGAACAAATAATCCTGGAAACCATTTCCAAGCATATGAAGGATAGAAGATGATGATCAGGAACAGTCAACTTAGATTTATGGAGCAGAACTCATGTCTGTCCAACCTGATGTTGATCTTTGCCCAAAGAGGCTGTGGAGTCTCCATTCTTGGAGATATTCAAAATCTGACCGGACATGGCCCTGGACAAACTGCTGTAACTGAGCCTGCTTAAAAAGGGGATTGGATTAGATGATCTCCAGTGCTCCCTTCTGGCCTCAGCACTTCTCTGACTTTATCAATTGTCATGTAATTTAATTGCCAAAATCTAATGGATTTTCCCTTTGGTCCGTGTACAGGCTGAGATTTGGAAAAATAAGTGATTTAAAGACTCCCTTTGAAAAATGAGTGTCTGTCCTGAATATGTTGAAGCCCAGCATTGCAGAGACTGGGAGAAGTTTTCATAAGTTAGCAGAGACACAACACCAGCTCCTCATCCTACCAGACTTTTGCTCCAGTCTCATGAGCGCAGAATTACTGCATTTTTATAAAACAGCAACTGCTAGGAGTTTTCTAAAATCAGCAAAAACTCTCACAGTAAAAAACTGACTAAGATATTTTAGCTGACTTCAAACTGGATAAATTTATTTTTTTTCTTTATCTTCCTTTTTTTCATATACTTACAAATGTAAATGTGGTATGTATACACATAAACACACAAAAATTATATATAAATGGGTGGATATTATCCTGGTTTCAGCTAGGATACAGTTAATTTTCCTCCTAGTAGCTGGTAGGATGCTATGTGTTCCTGTAGTTCCTGTAGTGCACGTAAGAAACATTCTGGGGAAGACAGTCTGGGCTACTCCTGACTCAGGAAAAGGCAAACCCATTTGTGGGATTGCTTTTGCTCAGGGACCTGGATGCACTTGGTGGGGAATGCAAAAGAATGGGGAGGTCCGGTGTGTACCTCAAGGGGATTTAATACTGGGTGAGAATAGCCCATGAGTTGAATTGTATTATGTTTATTATTATATAATACTGCATGTCATCACTACCATGATTGATATATGTCAATATCCTATTAATGGTATCACAGTAACAGCCACGCAGATACTGATGAATTAGTTTTGATAGAAATAGACAAGCACAGAGATGTGATGGAACAAGAACAGGCTTCAACTTGTGACGATCCAACATCACACACCATCTCTTCTGCTCTGAAAGACTGCTGTGACAGAAGGAGCCTGAAGTCAGTCACGGACTATGCAAACTCAGTGGACATTCTATATACCACAGATGAAAATGGTGATTAATTGGAATGTATTGGAAAGGGTGTAACCTGAGGATGACAAAAAAATGGTATGGAATAAGGGGTGGATACATGTCCTGGTTTCAGTTAGGACAGAGTTAATTTTCCAACTAGTAGCTGGTAGGGTGCTATGTTTTGGATTAGGATGAGAAGAGTGCTGATAACATGCTGTTTTAATTGCTGCAGAGCAGCGCTTACACCAAACCAAGGACTTTTCAGCTTCTCGCTCTGTCCTGCCAGCGGGCAGGCTAGGGGTGCAGCAGGAGCTGGGAGGGGACAGACCCAGGACAGCTGACCCCAACTGGCCAAAGGGGTATTCCATACCATCTGACATCATGCTAAACAATATATAGGGGTGGCTAGCCAGGATGGGGGGGCTAGCTGCTCGGGGATAGGCTGGGCATCGGTCAGCGGGTGTTGAGCAATTGCATTGTGCATCACTTGTTTCGTACACATTATTATTAGTAGTACTATTATCATTATTATTTTTCCCTGTCTTAATAAACTGTCTCTATCTCAACCCACAGGCTCGATTTTCCTGTTTCTCTCCCCCATCCCAGAGAGGGAGGAGGGAGGGTGAGCGAATGGCTGTGTGGTGTTTAGCTGCCAGCGGGGTTAAACCACAACAGTCTTGGCGCCCAGCGTCAGGCACGAAGGGTTGAGATAATGACAGATCTGACCAGAGTGTGTTAAACCAAAATTGGTATAAGTATTAGACCTGCTTAATAGTTGCTAGTCACAATGTTGATTGCTTTAATCTCAGGTCTGCTGTACCTGTTTTCCAAATTGAGTTATATAGCACATTTCTTACTGTATGTGTTCCCTGTCGTGCTGTTTATCCTTTATGGGCCCTGGTTTAAGATCATTATTTTACTGTACGGTGTAATACTGGCTAATGATATGATGAAATTCCTGGTCATGAGACTAATCTGGTATTTGTACTCAGCACTGTCGTCGACTCTGTACTTTGGAAACCATATCTCGGAACCTATTAACAATTACACCTATTGCCTTTTTTCATCAGGGAGCCGATCTGTGGAGGGGACAGGGGAAGATATTTTTTCCTACTTGTTCACTCTCCCTTTCTCCTTCACCACCCTCATTTCCTCTGAGCTAGTTACGATAGTTTTCCAAGATGTTGAATATCCTTGGGATACTCAGACCAGCATGTTCTTGTTGTTATGTCTCCTGAATGCGCTTCAGGTTTTGTTTAAGGTTAAACAACTACTTAGGAATCTCATCCAGAGATCTGTCCTGAGGTGGGATAGTTGTGAGTGGCAGGGAGTGTGGGAGGATATGGGCAGGTTTCTAGAACAATGGGCACCTCCAGTGCTTTTGAAATTCACCCCTGAACAACTGCAAAATCCTAAAAAACTGGTGGAATGCTTGAAAAAGGGGTGTCATCACTCTGACAATTCTAAAGAGACTCAAATCACTATAGTGTGCTGGGGTCTGGCCTATGCCTATTGAGCTGCAGTCGATGCCACTGTAAACCTAGTGACAGACCCTGTGGCCACTCCAGCCCCTGCAGCCACTCCAACCCCTACGATGGACCCTGTGGCCACTCCAGCCTCTGTGGCCACTGCAGCCTCTACAGCCACTCCAACCTCTGCAGCCACTCCAGCTCCTGCAGCCTCTCCAGCCCCTGCGATCACTCCAGCCCCTGCGGCCTCTCCAGCTCCTGTGACCACTCCAGCCCCTGCAGCCACTCCAGCCCCTGCGGCCACTCCAGCCCCTGTGAAGGGCCCAGTGGTCATTCTAGCACCTTTGACGGGCCCAGCGGTCGTTCCAGCTCCTGTGACAGGCCCAGCGGTCATTCCAGCTCCTGTGATGGGCCCAGCAGTCTTTCCAACCCCTGTGACAGGCCCAGCAGTCATTTCAACCCCTGTGATAGGCCCAGTGGTCATTCCAGTCCCTGTGGCAGGCCCTGTGGCTGGGTCAGAGAAACAAACTGTAGCAGTGCAAGTTGCCCCTGTAGCCAAGGTGAAAAAATGGTGTAGAGAGTCAGGTTGTTTAGAATGCAGAAAAACTCCTGCTAAGACTAGGTATGGAGAAGACGAGGCTGCACCATCAGAGGAGCAGGAGGATGAAGATGAAGATGTCGAAAAATCAACAGTAACTACCCAAAACCTATACCAGCGTGAGCTATGAGATGTGCGAAAAGATTTTGGTCGCTGCATAGGTGAGCAGCTTGTCACCTGGCTGCTCCGGTGCTGGGACACTGGAGCCAATTGTCAGGAATTAGAGGGCAGGGAAGCCAGGCGGCTGGGATCCCTTGCTAGAGATGCAGGCATTGACAAAGCAATTGGAGATGGAGCACAATCTTACAGCCTCTGGAGGCGTCTCCTGTCAGCTGTGAAGGACAGGTATCCATTCAAGGAAGAACTTGTATGTCTTCCAGGCAAGTGGACCACTATGGAAAAGGGAATCCAGTACCTGAGGGAATTAGCCATACAGGAGGTGATTTATGAGGACCTAGACAATGAACAAATATCCACAGATCCAGATGAAGTCAAGTGTACATGACCCATGTGGCGGAAGTTTGTACGGAGTGCACCATCATCATATGCCAGCTCATTGGCAGTAATGGCCTGGACAGAGGATGAGGAACCCACAGTGGATGAAGTGGCTAAACATCTCCGGCAGTACGAAGAAAGTCTCTCCTGTTCCTTACAGACCTGCATCTCGGCTGTGGAGAAACTTTCTGAAGAGGTCCACCAACTTAAAGAGAATTTATCTTCCTCCCCACCTGTACAAACCAGTGTCTCTGCTATTAGGGGTAAGCGTTCATCCATGCAAGGACGACGATATAGTGGGTACACACATCGTGCCACCCTGTGGTTTTACCTACGTGACCATGGAGAGGACATGAGAAAATGGGATGGAAAATCTACCTCGACCCTAGAGGCACGGGTACGTGAGTTGCAAAGAAAAACCAATCGGGAAAAAGGGGTTCTCTGAGAAGCTTGCTGCTCCAACTTCCAGCAGGCAGTCCTTTAAACACAGAAATGAAGATTCTGATGAGGACTAGAGGGGCCCTGCCTCCAGCCAGGGGGAGGAAAGGGACAATTGAGTTTATTGGACTGTCTGGATTCGATGGCCTGGCACGTCAGACGCACAGAAGTATAAGGCTGTAGTAGTCACCAGTGCACAGTGTACTGTAATGCCATCAAGCTATAAAGGGCCAGAACCCATCAGTATTTATGGAGTGACGGGGGGATCCCAGCAGTTAACTGTATTGGAGGCTGAAGTGAGTCTAACTGGGAATGAGTGGCAAAAGCACCGTATTGTGACTGGCCTGGATGCTCCGTGCATCCTTGACATAGACTACTATGTACTTATAGACTACATAGACTACTGTGCACTTGTTTCGTATACATTATTAGTAGTAGTACTATTATCATTATATTTTTTTTCCTGTCTTAATAAACTGTCTCTATCTCAACCCACAAGCTCCATTTTCCTGTTTCTCTCCCCCATCCCAGAGAGGGAGGGAGGAGGGTGAGCGAACGGCTCTGTGGTGCTTAGCTGCCGGCCGGGTTAAACCACAACAATATACTTTCATATGTGTTAGTCAGGATGATATCTAATATGTAAGATTTCAAAACCAGCGGTTTAAATTTTATGCATTTAAAAACAAAAAAAAAAGGGTTCAAATTGTAAGAGACTTTGAGAAACATTGCTAAGGGAGGAATGTACCAACCTTGCCTGCATATCTTTTATTTTCTTGGAACATTTGACCTCCTTGGTATATTTGTACCATTCATTTATTCCATTTTGTAATTTCTATATGAGTAACTCTATGAGTAACTCTGATGCCATCAGAATCTGTTGGTAGAAAAATGTATGACAAAGTACTCTTTTTTTTTTTTTTAACTCCCACCTCTTTGATGAGTTGTAAGTTAGATTTTTATTAGTAAGGGGATTCCTAAAAATATGTAGAAGTGTAATGTGCTTTAGATAGGAAAATATATGCTGAAGCTGTTACTGATGCCTGCTCCTTACTCAGATGAAACACACATTGAGTCAAGTCATTACAGAAGAGAAGTACATAAGTTTGTGTGGAGAATATACTACATAGAGAATAACAAATAGACAATCTCAGTGAATAGAGATACGAAACATGTCTGTCTTTAAACATGTATACGTGTGTGCATTTGCTTGCAGAAGAGTAACAATGTGGAATTATTATTCTGGTTTCCCACTGTTTATAGAGATCACTGATAGCACCTTCTGAAGTGAAAGTATTAGAAATTAATAAAAATCTTGATCCTTGCTAGTATCAAGACCATATGTACAGGGAAATATGAAAATATATTGGTGTAGCAAAGACAGCATCTGAGTACTCATCTCCAGATATTCCCCAGTCTGATTCAATTCATTCATCAATGTTCATCCAAATTTTGTTTCCTTCCCCAGGAATTGTAAGACCAGCAGACCAGACTTCACTTCACAGTAAAATGGAAAGTTCTGCCTGTAACATGATGACCAGAAGGAAACCAGCAGCTGTTGACAGTGTTGCAATGCCAACTCCAGTATTATCTCTCCTACCTTCAGCAGAAGCAGCATCTGAAGCAGGTAAAGTTGTTTCTCTCCGTTCTATTTCTTCTTCACCTTCTTCCTCCCTGCACTGAATACTATGTACTTGTACTTCTTGATTTGAGTAGTAGTTGCAAATATGCATATCTGATGTGATAATCAGGCTGTATTTTTTTCTAACACTTTCTTATCATGACCATATCTTGGCATATCAAATCTCTTTTATTCACATACCACCACTTGTGCAATAATGAGGATACAAGTAGCACCAGCCCATATGGTCTAACAGGGGACTCTGAAGCAAGGCTCTTGGGTTGCTTTCTCAGCCCTGTTGTTCATTTATTTGAATGTTCCCATCCCTGTAGTATGAACATGCTAAATACACAGTGAATAGCTAAGGAGAAGCTAATATTTCTTTCTGCATACTTCAGTGATTTTAGCATAATATTCTGTCTTGCAAATGTGAAATCG
>MU012703.1:1730-15802 GCA_011074415.1 Stictonetta naevosa | reverse complement strand
TCTAGTACCTACCACAGACATTTAAAAATATTTTTCATTTTTTTAAAAAAATATTATTATTTAATTTTTAATACTATTTGATCTGGAAATTAACACTCACAGAAGATTTTTCTAAGTTATCTAATAAATAGATTAACTGTAAAAGATCTTCCAGCACCTGTCACGTGTACTGTGAGGGTGTCAGAGCACTGAACAGGTTTCCCAGAGAGGTTATGGAGTCTCCTTCTCCGGAGATATTCAAAACCCACCATCCTGTACAATGTACTCTAGATGGTCCTGCTGGGCAGTGGGGTTGGACTAGATGATCTTCAGAGGTCCCTTCCAGCCTCCGCCATTCTGAGATTCTGTGGTTCAGTGATTCTGTGTTTGTCTGAATAGATCTTACAGGTCACTCACTTGGAAACAGAAACACAGACAAACAAAACAAAACAAAAACAAAAACATAAGAAAACAAGACAAACAAACAAACAAAACAGCTGTGAACCTCTGCCTATTTAGGAATCACTTAAGGATAATAAGAACATTTCCCTTTTCAGGCTACAGGATTCATGGGCTGTTAAAACCCAAAGAACCAAATGAAAATCTTTAGGTTGTCCAGCCTACTTGTAAATAGCCAGATCATGTGTATTGGTTTTACTAGAAGTCTCTAAAGGCTTGTGTTTGTGGTATTAGGCACTGAACACATGCCTATCAAGAGACAGCCTGGTCCTGAGGAGTTTATTGATTTCAGCTTAGCAATGGAAAGACAAAAGGAGAAAAAAGATAAACATCATTATTTGTACTTTGCACAGGAGGGAACTGAGGCAGAGAGAGTAAACATCTTCCTGGCCTATATTCTCAGTTAACCCTGTTCTACAGGAGTCACATCTCCTGTCTAATTTCTTTCAAATGGCTAGTGCCAGGTGGGACAGAAACCACAGGCTCCTTCCAGGTGATCACTAACCAAAGCCGGGGGGACTGGAGTAGATCTCTGTCTGCTCCCTGAGGAAATCCACCAGTCACACCTCTCTAACTGTGAGCTTTGAGAGGTTTTCCAAAGTGCTTTTGAAAGGTGGAGCTCAGCAAATAAACCAGGAACAATAACTGGTTGTCTTTAATTATTTCAAAGATGAGCCTGAAAATCTGGATGCTTCCAGGCAAGCTTTGCTATTTTGTTGTTGTTGGTCCTCAGCAACTCCCAGACAAACCAATTTGTTGAAAAAAACGTTAGCTCCCCATGTAGGGAACACTCCCATTATAGAGTGTTGTTGAGAAAGTAAATGCATCAGCAATGCTGATATATAACTCTGCCTAATTCTTATAGAACAACAAGAGAGAGAAATTACCCCATTTAATAACCTCTGATGCTGGAGCTTAAACATCCTGCTCTGTTTGTGTTTTATGATTTTTTTTTCCCCTAAAGTTTCTTTGTAAAACATAGCACCACCACCTATTTCTGTTATTAACTTTCTATTGCTGCAAAGCTCTTTCTGTTTGTTACAGTGACATTGCTACCCGAGCCTGAGATTTCCCCCACAATTGCATCATTGCTCTCCAGCACACTAATGTAGAACTGGGAGCAGGAAAAACCACTTTTGAAACAGAAGGAGAAACAATGATGTAGAACAAGCTTGCTGCTACCCTGCAGCCTATTTAATTAACAGAATCGATCACTTCTTGGAAAGGATGGAGTGATTTGATAGAATTCAGGGAGAAAACACCTCCTTTTCAGGGCAAGGATAGTTCCTTTCTGACACCCCCACTGCTTTTTAAAATTACTTTCTGCTGATCCCCACAGAGGAGAGAAAAAATGATTTTTGGTTGTTGTTGTTTTGTTGGTTCATATATATTCAGAGCCTCAGACTCTCCAGAGTGGTAAGTGACTGTATGGCAGATTCTTGTCTCAGGACAAGGTCTTATTTGTCATAACATTTGTTAATGTTAACATTAATTAGTTAGTACATTCAACAAGGTAAATAAATGTTTCAAAATATACTTTGAATACAAAGTCTTGCACACATATATTCAGACATTATAAAATGTTTTAAAACAGATTTTCTAAGTTAGAAATGGGATATATATTTTTATATATAAGCCACCTACTTTGTGACACAAAGAAGTTTTGAATTAAAAATGTGGATAGCACCAAGGATGTGTATTCTTCTTCAAGCAAAATATGTAATAGCCAGTTCTTCCAAAGTCCTGAACACCTTCTGAAATAAATGAACTCTGGATTGTAAAGACAACTACAGTCCTGTTGATCTTCATGGATTGTTCTTTCTCTTGTTGTAGCTTATTCATTTTCACGTGGATGCATCAGATCTGTGTAAGTGCATAGAAGTTAGCCCAGCAACTACAGAAGTCAAACTGTGAACATGGAACATGTCATCATCTGCAAAGCAGACAGTGAAGCAAAATAATACCACCAGAATCCTTCCACCAAAGGAAGCTCTTATGGTCCCAAATTTACTGTATCCATTTCATCCTCAGGTAAGCTCCTTATAGTATTTATGACTGTAAACTGATGTTTAAAAAACAAATTTTATGTCTTTTGTTTTCCTCAGAAACATGAAATTGGAATGTCAAGAGCAGGAAATTGACTTTGTCTTCTTGCTACTGAAACTGTATACAGAGTACCACAGTTAATTTTCTGTCAGCTTAAACATCTTTGGAGAACTGAAAAAAGGAGAATGGTTGGTGTGTTCTCGTTCTATTTCTTTGCATAAATTATGCATTTCTTAACACCTATATGTTTTAGGAAAGCACTATATGTATACATATATGTATATCTATAAATATATGTAGATTTGTAATTTATTCCCCAGAAGGGATGGATATGATTATCAAAGTTGATGTAACACACAGACCTACAGATCACTTTAGCACCAAGATTAGCTTTCTGGGGTAGAACAGCCTCATTGTTTCTGTTGTCTGTTACATGTGGTGCTTGAGCAGTCACTTTTCTTCTTAAGCCCAGAGGCAGGGTTGTGCTATTGTGGGGTTTGCTAGAAGGCAGCAAATAGTTTTTTAAGTCTAACCATTTCACCAGGGAAAAAATCAGACCTCCCATTTTTAAAAATAATGAAGAAAAATTGATATAGACTTTTTCAAACAAGCTTACGTACAAAACTGTGTTTCATCAGAGACATTTGAAATTTTCAAGACTCAGCAAATTGAAAGTTCCTGTTAGGTGGGAATGGTGGGAATGATGCTGCTGTGAGCATCAGCCACATTTCCTTCTTGTGTCTTCCCAGTGCCTTCTGGCTTGACCTGGCCATTCACCCAGTTCATGGTGATAGTTCCACATCTGGTGGATCAGTATGGCGGTGCAATACTCCGCTTTTGTAGACCAATGATAAGCAACGGTTCTACTTGGTGCAAAGACGCAGCTTCATTTTGCAGCTTCATTTTCTGCTAGCTCTAATTTGCAATGGTTTGACTGAGTCTCACAAGTTTCAGTCTTCCACATGGATGATGCAGAATACTTCTTTCCCATGAAGACATGACCCTGAGAGGTGGAGTGTGCAAGGAGATTTCAGACGGCAGCTATCTGCAGGCAGTGATCAGTGAGCAGCCTGTCTTGATGGTTGCCAGTCTCTGGAACAGAGGCATGCAACTTAAAAGCAGTCAGAGGTCTGCAGCTTTCACAGTGCTTTGCTGTCTTTTGTGTAGGGACAAGAAAACAAAACGCTAAGATTTTCAAAGCTAATTAAACAGTTAGGGATAAGTTTGACTGGTTCCTCACAACAGCATGGCATATAAGGGCACAAGTAATCCTTATACATGACATTGGTTTAAAATGGGCTTTGGCTTTGCAGGTGTTGTAAAATCTTTACAATCAGCTAATAAAGCCATTCCCCAGACCTTAGGCTTTGACCTCCAAAAAAACAAACACTTGTAAAGAATTCTGCCAAAGACTTCCTGTGACTTCTTTTTACTGGTCCACAGTCTTCTTTATTAAATTTCTACTAAATAATATATTTTTGTTTACCTCTCAAAACTTCAGGTTGCATTTATGTGATGGCAAGAAAGCAAAACTGAGGTTCAGAAAACAGCTGAACTAGTAGTTTGCTAATGCACTACATTTTTCACTCTGGGAAATCCAGTCCTGACTCTTGTATGACCACTTAGTCCATGGAAAACAATGAGGAAAAAAAAAAAAAAGAGAAAAAAAAAGAAAAGATAAAATATGAATGGATTTATGTGCTAGTGGGTGCACTTAAGAGATATGCACATAAATCTTCAGTTTTGAAGACAAGACTTAGTTGTTCTTTATCATGTGGCCTGTAATTCTGTAATGTTGATAAAATCGGTTAAGTATTAGGTATTCACAGGCAGGGCACAGTTTTCTTTTAAATGCAGCCTGATGTCTTTGCCTTGTCTCACAATTAGAAGCTTATTAGGTCTGTCTGAAAGATAAGGTGAGCATCTGATGAACACTCAAAACTTGGAGGCTGCTGGCTTCCATTCCTGTGCCTTGTACAAGCCCTTCCCCAAGTAAGCATGAAGAGGCATACCACATTGCTAGGAGGTAGACCAGCATTTCCTTGATCCTTCTGCTTTACTCTAATGCTTTATGTGACAGAGGTGATAGATAAATAGCCTCATGAGGTATATGACAATGATTAATGGAGCTCTGGTTTAGTAGGCTGCAGGAGAAGTCCCATTAATTAAATTTACTCCAAGACTTCCGTGCTATTTTGTTCTCAAGTTCACAAGCTGTATGATATGCTCTGCACTCGGAGTGTTGTAAGAGATAACCATTAACTGTGGTGACTAGCTTAGGAAAAAATGATACGTTTCCTATCCAGCATGGCTAATGTCCTTTGCACTTCCTTGGTTTCTGTCCTTGATCTGTGTTTAAAGGAGAGAAAAGCTGTCATGTTTAGCTGGAAAGCAAATTCCTCACAATCTGCTGTTATGCCAAGTCCACTGCATTGTGGATCTGAACATATATTTTTTTATTTTTTTATTTTTTTTTGAGACAGATACTTACAGAAAGTTAGTTTAGGGTGAGCATGTTCTGCTGCACTCTAGCCATAGTCAAATATTAGATTGATTTCCAAAGGTGTATTCAGAATAAAAACAAATCAAAAGGTCAAGAAATCTCAAAGTAATGTGTTGGTCATATTGCATGCAGTATTCCAGGTGGGGTCTCACAAGAGAATAGCAGAGGGGGACAATCACCTCCCTCTCCCTGCAGGCCAACCCATTTTTAATGCAGCCCAGGACGTAGTTGGCCTTTTGGGCTGCAAGGGTGCACTGCCAGCTTATGTCCAGCTTCTTGTCCAGCAGGACCTCCAAGTCCTTCTCCACAGGGCTGCTCTCAAGTTTTTCTTCTCCCAGTCTATATAAATAGCTGGGATTGCCCCAGACCAAGTGCAGCACCTTGCACTTGGCCTTGTTGAACCTCAGGTTCTCATGGGCACACTTCTCCAGCCTGTCCAGGTCCCTCTGGATGGCATCCCTTCCCTCTATTGTATTGACTGCACCACTCAGCTTGGTGTCTTCTGCAAACTTGTTGAGGGTGCACTTGATTCTGTTGTCTATGTCATTGGTAAAGATGTTCAAGAGCACTGGTCCCAAGACTGACCCCTGAGGGACACCACTTGTGACTGGCCTCCACCCAGACATAGAACTATTGACCACAACTCTTTGGCTGTGACCAGTGAACGAATTATTTATTCACCTAACAGTCCATCCTTCAAATCCATCCTCTCCAATTTAGAGAGAAGAATCTGATGAGGGACCATATCAAAGGCTTTGCTCAAGTCCAGGTAGATGATATCCATCACAATTCCTTTGTTCACTGATGTTGTCACTGCATCATAGAAGGCCAACAGATTGGTTAGGTAAGATCTGCTTTTGGTGAAGCCATGCTGGCTATCTCAGATCACATCTTTATCTCGTGCATGCCTTAACATGTCTTCCAGGAGTAGCTGCTCCATGATCTTCCCAGGCACAGAGGTGTGGCTCACTGGCCCGTATTTCCCCGGGTCTTCCTTTCTCCTTTCTTAAAAATGGGAGTGATGTTTCCCTTTTTCCAGTCATCGGGCACTTCACCTGACAACCATGATTTTTCAGTCATGGAGAGTGAAGTGATTCAACTTCCTTTTTTAATATGTTTTTCAAAGTTATGTTACACATTATTTGGATGTGTATCTTATTAAAAGTCAGTTTTAAAGAATAACATCATAGTTGATTCTATCACACTAAACCTTTCAAGTAGCATCTATTTGTTACGAAACAATAATTTGTTGAGCTTGAAAATGTATCATTTTTTCTCTTCTTGCAAGAACCCTTCACGAAAATGACACTTGCCTTCCCTTTTGCTTATTGGTAGTAGTGTTTTTTGCAGTTTTTGTGAGTAATTCTTTTAGAGGATGAATTCAATACTCTAGTGTCAGTGTGAATGAGCTCTGCTGTCTAAAAGAGCTTCTATTCACAGATTCCATTTGATTTTCAGATACTGAGCTGCAAAGATAAAAAATAAGAGAATTTGAGCATGCATTTCTCAACTGACCTGCTTAAAAAGAGATGTGCAGTTTTCCAGAACAGTTTTCCTGTTCAGACTGCTTACCATTTACTGAAGCTGCAGATGGAGTTGTGTATATGCTAAAATGCATGGCCCCCAGATTTTGCAAAGGAGAAGTGTGGGGGGGAGGGTACTATGCACCAAATAACATCAGTATATTTGTTTTTCAGTCTCCCAGTCTAAGGAGATTTTCATGTAGAAGAAATGTCCTTCTATTTTTAAGAGCAAAGGGAGAGCTAATTTATGTGTAATTAAACTGTATTTCCTTTATTTTAAGGTTAAGTCAGTCAATTAACTATAAAGTAAAATGGATATAAAAGCCAAACTAGTAATCTGAGGTTTTATATATATATAAAGAATTACTAGAAAAAGATCAAGTTTTCAAGATCAGGATGCCATGTCAACTTACATCTGGACAGTAAGACAGATAAAACAAATCCCATGTAGTTAAAAAATAAAGATGTATGGTCAAAACCTGTTCACTGATAGTGATAAATGCACTGAAACATGTAAACATATGAAGAAGCTCTCCCATAACCCCTTATTTTACTTTATATACAATGAAAAAATAAAACTTCAATTCTGCAAAAGCATAAATGTGTAGGAACAATCATGAGATTAAAGTGAAATACATCTCAGTATCTCCTATGACATTTCAAATTGTTGGCATATTGTGGATTATCTTTTGAAAGTGTTATGTTTAAAAACAAAAGACAAACACAATTTTTAAATCTGATGTTTTGTATCTGCAATAGATGCTTTGTGGAAGCATAGGAGGATGGCACTTGCTCTTTACTTTAGAACTTCAGTATTGCTTACTGCAATTGGTTGTTTCCAGGTAAATAGAAATATTCGTTTGGACTCAGTTCAACCTATATGTAATAAAACCAGCAGCAATGGAAATTTACTACATGTTCATAAATGTAAAGTGGATATAATGTATTAAGGTGTAAATCTAATAAAACCTACCTTAATCTAGTGTGGCACGTTTAGTAGGAACACTAGAAAGCACAACCGATCCAGTTATTTCCCACTAAAACTTATGGCAAGAGCAACATTTCCAAAATCATCCACACCTTGCTTTCTAAAATAGAAGGAGTTTTCAGAAGGCCAGGCATTACTCTGGAGAATGAAATTCAGATTCACATGGTAGGCTCTAACTTTTTGTGGGTACATTTCTATTGTCTTCTTCATTAGGAATTGGTAACCTATGGATTATCATCTAAATCGGGCTGTTTCAAACAGCATAATCATTCCTTCCTGTTCCTTCAGTTTCTTGTGTATTTCTATACCCAATTTTCCATTTTGCTGAAGAACAGTACTCACAGTATCCTCCACTAAAATATGTATTTATCTTCAGCCTGCAACATGAGCTAGATAACATCGAGTCTCACTGCTGTCATTGAAGGGGTGGCAAAATGCAAGCATAATTTTGCTCTGTTAGTAGGCTTTGATGAACCTGAAGTCTTATAGGGGCAAAATCTTCTTATTCTTTACTGTTTTTAGATTTTTTTTTCCCATTACTTTTGTGACATAAGAAGAGAATCCTGAATACAATTCCATGCTTTCTACCTGTACATACATTTTTAGCTATTACAGAATTTTAATTTTTCAGTCCAATAACAGTGAGGTCTTCTGACTTTAATATATTTTTAACAGCTAACCTCAGAAATGGGTGAATTTCACCTCAGCTGGATTTTTACTTCCTCTAAAATATAAACCACAGTTAAGACAGAATTTCCTACAATTTCTGCACAAATTAATGTGAGGTTCTGTGGCTTGTGATATGCAAGACTTCAATGTAGATTCCCATTTTTTATTTAAAAATATTTGAGCTGTTCCTCTGATTATGGGAGACTCACCAGAGACATGTTCTTCACATGTTCTTCCTTACTATAAAAAAGTTCTGCACATAAAATAGCCTTCAGTGTTTGCCATCTCATAAATTTGGCCTACTTTCAAAAAAACTACAGTGCTGAAGAATAGGCCAGTTAAAAAGAAAGTGAGTATGGATTTGCAAACACTTTCCTTTGGTGAGAATTTTTCTGTGATAAAATCAGAAACCATTCTCATTAAAACATTTTCCTAACATGATGCAGCCTCCCAGGAAAGACAAGCCATTAGTAATGGGGAAAGATATGAAAATCTGCCCTTTTTACCTTCTAATACAATTTTTTTTTTTTTTTTTTTTTTTTTTTTTTAATCAGTAAAACTTGTGTTCTTCTCTCCTAGAATTATTACAAGTGAGAAAGATTCTAATTCTAAACAAAAAATCTGGCTTCACTCTTGGAAGGAAAAAAATCAAAACCTCAAGCAAAATAATGTCATATATATTTTTTGTTTTCCAGGAAATGAAAGAAATATCCAAGAAAAAAAATGTTATATGTATATATATTTCTGCACTGAGACATCAAGACATGAATTTCTGCTCATTTTCTTCACTGAAAGGATTTTTCATGCAGTCTTAGTGATCATTAAATTACATACTCGAAGTTTGCCCTTGGGAGTAACAACAGCTTTTTATATATTTGAGAGATCTTGGTTTATAGGTTAATCCTTTACTTCTTCAACTGAAACGAATTTAGGACTGGAAAAGGATATAAATAAATAAAGAACAATATATTTTCAGACCTTTGTGTGTCTTTACAAGAAAACAAAAAACAAACAAAAAAACCCATTTAATTTTAGGCCACCTTAAGAATCTAAATGAATGTAGTCATGTGAACATGCATTTGACATATAATTGTTAAGAGTGTCTGAAATACAGCTAACAAAGTCTTTTGAGAAAAACACCCAACTGTTTGCATGCATCTTCTCCAGGGTATCCTTGCTTGCATAAGACAGTCATACATGGCTCCATAGAGCTTTCAGCTTCTGGTCACATAGGGTAGAGCATCTTCAGTAGCATCTTACAGTCCTGTAAACAGATGGTTTTACTACATAAGCAAAACAATAAAAAAATTAAAAAATAAAACCACACACACACAAAGTAAATGGAAACAAAGCAAGACAAAACAAAACACAAACCAACAGAAACCTAAGAATAGATAAAGAGATAAGATTGAGTTTAAATACTTGATGGTAATATTTGTGGTCGGTGATTGATTCCAGAGGACCAAAGCGAGACCAAGAAATGGCTGCTATCCAGGGTCCAATAGCAATGTACTTTTCAGTAACCTTAAAATGTTTACATTCTGTCTTCAAAGTACAAGTGCTTACTTTCCCTATTTGATGATAACTTTGGTACCAAGTAATTATTTTTAATATGTATTTAGTTTGGGAAGAATTGATGTAGAAAGACACACTGTTTATATTTATTAAAGTAGACTTCATAACTGAATTGTAGTTTATATTGTAATTTAGTCCAACACAATTTATTTCAGATGGCAAGACTTTCTTGTCTCTATGTTTACTATTCTTTGCTGTATATGACATTCAGACTTTTTTTCTCTTTCCAGCCACCATTAATCATCCCGTTCTTCAGCAAATGTTTTCAGTGAGTCAGGTTACCCACAGAGGTTGTGGATTCTCCATTGCTGAAGATATTCAAAAAGCATCTGGGCTTGGTCTTGGACAATTGGATCTAGGTGGCCCTGCCAGATTTTTCATCTTGGGCTTTTAGAGTGAGAATGTTAAATAATCATGCAGGGCATAAAACACAAAATCTGATTTTCAAATCTGTTTTTCTGCCTATGCAGAAAACAGCAGGAGCTTATGGTTGACTGACACTTCTGGAAGTCTGGACCTTTAAGCTAAGCAATGAAATAAGGATTAGGGGCTGATTTATCACAGCTGGACTACCAAGTCATCACTTTTGGTTTGTAAAGGTAAATGTCCTTAGGATTTATGACAAACTGACCAAGATATGCAAGCTTTCACCTGCTGTGTATGAGCTATAACTATATCATTTTCTGGAGCCATAGATAAAAATTTCCATCAGCCCTGGTTTGCCTCAGTTTTCTCTGGGGAAAAAAGCAGAACAAATTCAAACTGAAGAAATACCCCCAGAAGCCAAGAAAGACAAGAATCATTTGTTTATTTCATAAGTCTTTAGGGCATATGGCAAATTATATCTACTTTTATCTGAGACATAGTGAAACAAATGATGTTTTGGAAGCTAATAATAAGCAATCCATAAACACAAAATTATTTCTTAGCACAATGCAACTTTCCCCAATTTGTCTATGTTTTTATTAGTGGCAAGAATATCCTCAATATGTATTTCACATCAATGGAATTTACATATTTTCCGTCACCATATATTAATCTAATGCTATCTAGCATAGAAAACACATCTTGCTATTGCCCTTACAAAGAATAATTTATTTATTTTATTATTTTTTCCAGACAAGAAGTGTATTTTTGGATATAGAAGAGAAGTTTTGTTGTTGTTGTTGTTTTTAGTATAGAAAGCAATGCTTAGACTTCTGTTTTAAAACCTAGGGACCTATAGACAACTGTGCCTAGTTGTGTTATATGGAAGCTGCAGAGATCATGTAGAAAATACAAGCCAAATGAAGTTTCTGGGTGTACAACTCAATCCAGTAGGAATGACATGTTCTTTCTGAATTCTGGAGGTTTGCTTCTGCCAAAGTGGAAGGAGGTCACAGAATTCATATGGCTCTGCCTTCCAGAGGTACGTATCCATATGTACAAAGAATACCATATTACCTCCCTTCATTAAACATAATTTATCTGTTTATTTTGGCTAAAACACTGGTTGTCACTATACTTGCAAAAAAAGCACTTTCTCTCTGTAGATTTTTTTTTTTTAATTTACATTTATTTGTACATTGCTCATGCTTTTTTTTTATTTCTCTCTCTCTCTTTCTTTTTTCATTTCTTTCTTTTAAATTCCTGTTTTTCCTTCATGCTTTTGCATTTTTTATAGAACAGAACTCTCAGACACAGCCTGAGGGATATGAGGATGCACTCACCAATATACGGCAGACTAGTCTGAAATTTGCACTGCCTCCATGTGCTTTTCAGGAAGATTATTACCTACAACAGGTGTTCAGGACTTCATCCAGTCTGGTTTTTAAGGCTATAGAGTCCACAATCTCTTGGGACTATCTGCTCTAGTGTTTAATCACATACAAGCCCAAAATAATCAAAACCAAAACAAAACCCAAACAAAACCATAACCAACAACAGCAACAACAAAAAAAGAGAAAACCACAATCCCACAACTTTTTGGTATGTTGAAAAAGAATTTACTGTATACCAGTTTGTGCCCACTGTGTCCTGCCCTGCCACTGGGCACTATGGTGGTTAGTCTGTCTTCTTGCAGCTCTTTTATCACATATTTGCACAAATGGAAAAGATGCCCCTGAGACAGACTCCAGACTAAACAGTCCTGGCTTTCTCAGGCTTTCCTTGTATGAGAGATGCTCCAGTCTCTTCATCATCTTTGTGGTCCTTCACTGGACCAATATGTCCATGTATTTCTTGTCCTGGGGAGCCCAGGACTGGTCCTGCACTCCAGTTGTGTCTCACCAATGCTGAGTAAAGGGGAATGATCATGCTTTGCCTAATGCAGCCCAGGATGCAGTTGGCTGTCTTTGTGAGAAAGGCACATTGCTGGCTCATCTTCAACTTGGTGTCCATCAGAACCTCCAGATCTGGGAACACAGATCTGTCCTCTTCTCCACAGCTTACAAATTACAGCTAAAATTACTAGAAGATAGAAACTCTTGTTTCTGGGTTTCAGCATGACACATATTGAGGATTAGTAATTGATAGAGATAGCTGCAAACTTCCATGTGGGTTGACACATGAATCCCCCCACCCCTTTTTTTTTTTTTTTTTTTTAGTATTTTTTAAAGTTTGTTGGGCAGTGTACACTGCTGAAAAGAACTTCTATGGCCCTCAGGCATGAATATAAAACTTGATTTTATCTTTAATTGCCAATAAATCAGCTATCATTTTTTAGTTGTTGTAACCCGCCTCTAGAAAAGTCTGTAACATTTCCAAGACCTTCTGCAAAATCAAATTATGTAATGAAATTTATTTCCCCTTATCACCACTGTCTTCTCCTGCAGTTTATGGTCTCTTAGAGACAAGGGTTTGTTCTAGTTAATCTCAGTAACACCAAGTCAAGGTTAGAAGTCATCAGAGGTAAAACTGAGAATATGCCTTTTCCTCTTTTAATAGTAGCATGATGCAAGAGGTCCCAAATGTCCTTTAAATTGTGCAGGTCCTCTTTTGGTGAGTTAACATACTTGCCTATTTTCAAAGAGCTTTATAGAATTCTAGTCACATTAATTATAATTGGAGAGAAAAAAGCAACAATAATGGAAATAACAGTTATTAAATCTCCAAATATCTTTCTATGTTTTTATCTTAGATGAAATACATTCTTTAGAACTACTCATGTTTACCAGTTCTGTATCTTTGGATCTTACTAGTGACAGTAGCTGTTAACTCACAAGGGATTTTTTAAATTTATTTTTTTATATGAAAATTAAATATAAATTAAAATAGAAAAAAACATCATTCCACTTTTCTTTTGTCTGTTCTTCAGGAAACAAACAAACAAACAAACAAAAACAAACAAATATATTTCTCATGAAAAGGAAAGAAAAACTTCAGAGTTGTAAAATGATTTCTTCTTCCTCAGATTTTCAGTTAAACAAAAAAAAAAAAGGAAAAACAAAAAAAGGCTTTAATTAAAGTTTAATTTATTTTTCAGTTTTAAACATTTATAGGTAGATTTGAAAGTTAAATAACTGTGGTAGTGTTACCTTGTTAAGCAGCTGAACTCCACTTTCTCACTCCCTCTCCTCAGAAGAAGAGGGGAAGAAGAAAAAGAAAGAAACAACTCATGATTTGAGATAAGGATAATTTAACTAAAGAGGAAATGATTATTAAAGGAAAAATACTATTAATTACATAATTTAACTAAAGGGAAAAGGGAAAGGGAAAAGGGGAAAAAAAAAAAGAAACAAAAAAACAAAGGCCATGTAGAAGTGCAGAGTAAAGAAATTACTCTCTACTTCCCACTGACGAGCGATGCACGTCCTTGAAGCAGGTCCTCAATGCATGTAGCCGTTGTTCGAGAGGACAGATGAGGACCCTCCCCTCTCCTTCCTTTTCCCACCTTTTATCGCTGAGTGTGGCATCATATGGCATGGAATATCTCTCTGGTCAGTTTAGGTCAGCTGTTTTGGTGACATTCCTCACCTCTTGCCCGCCCCCAGCCTGCTGGCTCTGGGGATTTAGAGGGAGTCCTGACGCTGTGCCAGCACTGCTCAGCAGTAGACATAACACTGGTGTGATACCAGTGCTATTCTGGCTGCAAGAACACAGCAATGTATGGGCTGCTGCAGAGAAAGTTAACTTCATCTCAGCCAGACCTGGCACAATAACTTCTAAATAAATAAATACAAATACAAATACATATAAATATAAAAATAAATGTAAATGTAAATGTAAATATAAATGTAAATATATATATATATAAGAAAAAAAAAAGATATTTCATTTCTCCATTTACTAAACAGAACTTTTTATGAAAAATTCTTTTAATGGCACAATTTGGAAAAAATCTAATGCATTG
>MU012702.1:1609-13228 GCA_011074415.1 Stictonetta naevosa | reverse complement strand
AAAAAATAAAATAAAAAAAAAAATTTGGAAAATTATCTAGCAATGTCATCCTGTGAAAATTCAATTTCACCATGAAAATACAAAAACATCATTTAGTATTTTGTCATTGTAAATACAGGGAGAATCATTTTCAAAGACAATGATGGCTCAGTTTCTATTTCGAAAATTAAAGCATAAAGTTAATTAATTAGCATATTTCATATCTTTGAAGTACAGGTTATATGAAAATTAACCAGAGAGAGCAAAATCAGCAAAGACATGAAAGGGAAGATAGCAAACGTGTTCTGGGTCTTTAAAACCCCACAGCTCCCCATCATTTCAGGGACAATCTTCCATTTACACTATCTTTTCCAAGTGAAAGACAGGCACATGAAAAATTATGGCAAAATTTCTAATTTACTGTGGATGTTTCTATTCTGAATGCATTTTAAGAAAGCCAGACAAAAATAAAATAAAATAAAATAAAATAAAATAAAAAATCCAAAGATGTCCAACAGCCACTGAGGAACAACAACCAAGAAGATTTGATGTGCAAACCACTGATGTCAAGAAAAAGTGCTCTCTTTGGTTTAATGGTTGGTCTGGCTTCATAGTGTTCTATTATGAAACTTAATGTCAATCAAGTTAAAAAGAACTAATACCTCTACATTTCTAATTGGAAAAAATGAAATTGTGGAAGAGCTATCCTAGATATGCTGGTAGAAAAGTCATACTTGGTCTTATCAGCCTGCATTTTTTTAGAAAATCAGGTTGGAAACATTCAGCCTTAAAAGAAACTTCATTAATGTCAATATAGCAAAAAAGCCTGTTTATTTATTCATTTGTACAGTCTGTTTTCAATTTTTTTTTATATAATTACATTCTATAACATCTTAACAGCCTAAATATGTTAGATAATAAGTAGACATAGAATGATAGAATAATTTGTGTTGCAAGAGACCTCTGGAAGTCATCTGGTGATTCAATACCCTGCTCAAACCATGGCCAAATAGGTCAATTTGCTCCAGAACTTCACAGAATCATGGAATAGCTTGGATTGGAAGGGACCTTAAAGATCATCCAGTTCCAGCCCCCTGACATCAGGAGGGACACCTGTCACTAGACCAGGTTGCTCAAAGCTCCATCCTTCCTGGCCTTGAACAGCTTTGGGGATGGGGCATCCACAACTTCTCTGGGCAACATTTGCCAGTGACTCACCACCCTCAGAGTAAAGATTTCCTCCTAACATCCAACCTAAATCTCTTCTCTTGACCAGCTGAATTTTAAATATCAAGTGTAGAGGCACATCAATTCCGTGTCTCTTTTGAAGTTCTTGATTACCCTTACTAAGATTTCAGAACATCACTGTCCTGGTTTCAGTTAGGACAGAGTTACTTTTCCTCCTAGTAGCTGGCAGGGTGCTATGTTTTGGATTAGGATGAGAAGAGTGCTGATAACGTGCTGATGTTTTAATTGCTGCAGAGCAGTGCTTACACCAAGCCAAGGACTTTTCAGCTCCTCGCTCTGTCCTGCCAGCGGGCAGGCTGGGGGTGCAGCAAGAGCTGGGAGGGGACAGACCCAGGACAGCTGACCCAAACTGGCCAAAGGGGTATTCCATACCATCTGACGTCATGCTAAACAATATATAGGGGTGGCTAGCCGGGGTGGGGGCCGGCTGCTCGGGGTTGGGCTGGGCATCGGTCACCAGGTGGTGAGCAATTGCATTGTGCATCACTTGTTTGTACACATTCTTATTATTATTTTATATCTTAATAAACTGTCTCTATCTCAACCCACAGGCTTCACTTTCCTGTTTCTCTCCCCAGTCCCAGAGAGGGAGGGGGGAGGGTGAGCGAACGGTTGTGTGGTGTTTAGCTGCTGGCTGGGTTAAACCACAACACCCATTGCCTTTCACCTTATTGCTATCTAACCCAAAAAAGAGATTGACTCTGTCCTCTATACACACTCTCTGAAGGGCTGAAAACTGTAATGATATCCTTCTTTAACACTCTCTTCCAAAGACAGTACAAAAATGAGACTGAACAAAGTAACTCATGGAAGAGTTCTGGATAGAAAAGTATATGCAAAAGATATCTGCTATGAAATCTACTCAGCATTATTTGCATGGGAGAGGAGCCTAGAAACACCAGTTAAGAACAGAGAGTCTCTTTGCTGGGCACTGAGGAGGAACTATACCTGTCTGCACACAAATATTTTGCAGTAATGGACCAAAAATAAACAGATGGGAGGGAAAATAAGGTACAAGAAAGTGAAGCTGTGATCTCATTAACATACTGTGAATTCACTGAGAAAAGCAAGATGGTGAAAGATGATTATAGAATCACAGAACTGTTTGGATTGGAAGGGACCTTAAAGATCATCCAATTCCAACCCCCTGACATCAGGAGGGACACTTCTCACTAGACCAGGTTGCCCAAAGCCCCATCCAGCCTGACCTTGAACACCTCCAGGGATGGGGCATCCACAGCTTCTCTGGGCAACCTGTGCCAGTGCCTCACCACCCTCTGAGTGAAGAATTTCTTCCTTATGTCTAATCCAAATCTACCCTCTTTTCTATCCATTTTTTTAAAAGTCATTACTTTGTCCTCTTACTACACTCTGATAAAGAAGGATCTTTATCATCTTTCTTGTAGGCCCCCTTTTATTACAGGAAGACCACTATATGGCCTTCTCTTGATCTCTAAAGGCATTCTTGTTTTCCTCATGGACTTTTCAATCAGGTCATCAGTACTATAAGAGCTGTATTGAAGGAAAGAATAGGGGGCTTTTCTATACACCCAGATGTCAACTGAGCCTCCTACACATGTACAAAAGGTATTACTTATGTCATACTTTACCAGTATGTGTTAATTTCTGTGTGATTAAATATCTCTGGGCCACCCTCCATTCTCAGAGCACTTGCAAGAGAATCTGTATAGACTTCTATGTGAATTGGGCTGTCCACAGCAAGAACTCTTGTCGTGAACTGTCAGTGTAACTGGAATTATTTAAATTGTCAGTTGTTTTTTTCTTTCACCTCTTACATTAGGAAGAATCTAAGAAAATTAATGTCTGGTGTCCGCAGTCAGACACATCAAACAATTAAACCTACATGAAAGACGGAGGAGAACACCTTGAACTGAGACAAAGAGGGGAGAGCCTCTGTCAGAACTTGAGTCCTATTTGCTGTAGCAGTCTTTGCCATAATTTAAGAAACATCTCCAGTCAGCAATATCCAGGAGAATAGCTGCTGTCAGTGTAACCTGCAGTATTACACATTCAGTAGGTACGTGCTTCACTGCAAGCTACTGAGAGATCTGAGTTCATTAGTAGTAAATGAGAGTTACCTACTCGAATACAGTTCCTTCATGTGTGCAAATTTTTTTTTGGAGCTGACTCCAAACCTGAGATGAAAATATGTGCTTCGGAGGCTAACAAACAAAATTCTGTTAGCTGAAGGGCAGCCAGGAGGTGAGAAGTTCTTTTTCTTCTGGATGTGTTCACACATCTATTTTTTGCAACATTAAATGCTAAGAGGGGTTGCCTTGAAGGCAATTACTGAGTCTAAATTATGAAAAATTCCGAAAGAGAATTTATTTCTTCCTGGAATTAAGGAAAGGAAAAGTGTTAAACAAAAACAAACAAACAAACAAACAAAACCTCATACTACTGCTTTTTCTCACCCCCAGCCAAAAGTTTTCTTCATCAACTCAAGGTTTTTCCTTTAAGCTCAACTTTTTCTAGAGAATTTTTTGAAAGTTATAGTTACCTCTGTATTTTGTTTTCTTGGAACACATTGATGGGGTGAACAAAACATTTCCCTCCACATTGCTTCTACTCCTGCAAAGAAGTTTCAATATATACTTAAAGTAGATTATTTCCTCCTTTGGTCCTGTTTCCAAACACTACTAGTACCAGAAATCCAATCCACTGAAAGAAATAGGGCCATAATACACCAAAGTAATTGGAAGCCTGTTAATCTTAATAACTTTTGGATACAACACCTGAAGGAACACAGAATGGAAAATTTTTTTTGAACCTGAGTTCATTTGATGTTAATCAGTACTGATTCAGATAAAGTAATTCATTGAATAGACATGGGAGAGAGAGGAGAGAGTTGGTTTAGATATTAAAAAAAAAAAAAAAAAAAAAAAAAAAAAAAAAAAAAGCCAACACACCCCTTTTGGACTCTCCAGGGCTGGATACTTTATTAAACTGCTTGCCTGGGGCTCACAGAATTTGGTCTCATGAAATTCTTCAACATCCTCCTCCAACCCCTGTGGCACAATGCTGAAGCTCTCCACATGCCACCTCTCCATAAGAATAGGAGATACAATCCAGCCAGCCTGGAGCCCTGGAGCAATGCTGGCCACCCTGACTTCTCAGCACTTTGCACTGTTTAGAACCTGAGATAACTGAGGGCAAAGAGATACACCTGCTTTCTGAGAGCCATGAACCACTGTCCCAACACTTTAGCTCATACAAGGAAAACAGAGCTTCAGGCCAAATCAAACACTGTTCTGCTTGGTTGCTTCACCATTCTTCCTTTTTGGCTTTAGGCATCCATTAAAGGGTTCAGGATGTTCCTTCCTCCACAAAAGTCCTCCTGTGAATCATGCAGCTGATTTTTGCAGCTCAGCCAGCTTCCTTCTGTCTTGGCTGATCTTACAAGTTAACAAAAACCACCTGCCAATTAAAGATGTCCTGCTCAGGGGTCCTCAACTTGGAGCCTCTTCTCCAGCTTCTCATACCTCATACATTTTAGAAGGGTTCATTGATATCTGGCTTCTTTGTTTCGGCTCCAGGAAAATTCCACCACAGCCTGCCCTGGGCATAGACTCATGGCCTCAGCTGTCCCATTGCATTACTAATGCTTTCACATAAATGGAAGATGTTTAAATTAATGATGTCCCATTGTTAACCATGTGTCATCCCTCCTGTGCAATTTCAGTTCAAAATGGTGGTAAAAACATGGCCAGGAGGGATAACTGCCTGCTTTCAAAGCTGGGTTTTCAGTCTGCCAAAGAAAGTCATGAAATATCAAGAAGAATTAATAAATTCA
This sequence comes from Stictonetta naevosa, assembly GCA_011074415.1. NCBI lineage: Eukaryota > Metazoa > Chordata > Aves > Anseriformes > Anatidae > Stictonetta > Stictonetta naevosa. The sequence continues at coordinate 8,187 of MU012702.1, read as the reverse complement.
ATCTATTTCCAAATATACAAGTCTGTCAGTAGTCTCTGTTTCACATTTGATTTTAGAGAAGGCTTTCTAAATTGACCACAGGCCATATAATTAAGTTAATAGATAATAATCTATATATATAGTTTAAAAGATACATTTAACAAATACTTAGATGAAGTTGATAAAGCATCTTGAAGAAAGTTCATTGGCTCACTGTTTTCAAAGCTGATTTTTTTTGGTATGCTGGTGTAACATGACTGGAAACTATCTTGGAGTGCCCTTCAGATCTTCCATAGTTAAATAAATATTGGGGCTTTCAAGCCTATTAGAGACTGAGATAACCAAGCTGCATTTGGAGAGAACCTTGGAATTTACTTATTAAATTTCATCATGTTCACTTCACTTCACTGTGCTCAGTTCCTCCCTCCACCTCTTTTTTTATTCCTTTATTTTTTTTATTTTTTTTCCCTAAATTAATCTTTTGGATAAAATCAGGACATAATTTTTAGAGCAAATAATTCAAAATCTCCATGGTGAGTTTTTCAAAATTGCATAGCACTGGCCAAATGATGTTCTCACTGAAGTCATTGGTAAAGTATCCAGCAACTTCAAAGGAAGCAAAGTTAAACCAACACAGAGTCCTTATTAAAACCCCACCTTTAGTATTTTAAAAAGAAGGGGAAGTTTAAAAGGACTAACTGAGGAAATTCAATGCCCAAGTTCCATTGTAATTCAATAGGAATGGGGCGCCAAATTCCCTTAGGCTGCTTTGCAAATCTTCTCCTACAATAGATGCCAAACTGGCTCCCATAATGAGCCAGTCATTCTTCAGTATCAGACGGTCAAGGTGATTGCTAGGTGGTGATATCTGGCCTTAGCTGAAATAAAGAAGTACTCTGCAAGTACTATATTTACATCATTGTGGGTCTGTGAAAGAAAATAATCCGGATGAGGTTAGAATGGGTTAAGAATGACCCAGCTTGAAGCAGGAGAGGATGGGGCTTGTTGCTGACTTTAAGAGGGCCATTTAGTGTCTCCAGGATGCTTCACCTCCACCTCTAGGACCTCTTGAGTCTTAGACAGAGTGATAGGGCAAGTAAATTACAGGCAGGATCACAAAGGCATGAAATGTAGGTTTGAGAAATCACCCAAAAGATCAAAGACTGTTCTTTATGGTTGTCTCTCCAAATCAAGTAAAGGCAGTTGGTGGTGATTCTTCAGTTTGAGCTGAGTCCGTTGACCCCACAGGCAAGGTGTTGACTCTTCCTCTCCACTTGTCATTGTGCTACATAAAGCATATCTTCTGCTGCAGCAGAGACTTGGAAAGCTACATCCAGCAATGGCAGAGCCTCCATCCCATGACACCAGCCATGATATTGTTCCTGCAGTGTTTGCAGCAGGAAAAGGAACCAGTGACTTTTCTCATTTGCAGCCTTGCATGCCAGCTCCCTCTGTACCTAACAATATTCACCTGTAAGATTACATGAGTATACAGTGACTTTAGGGAAAATAAGTTCATATGTCTTCATACACCAAGCCAGAATTTCTCCAGAAGAAAAGCCTGTAATAGTTTCCACACTAGCTTCAGTCAAGAAGTCATTTATACCGAGGTCTATTAATGCTTCCTTCATCTTCAAAACAAGAGCCCTCTCCGAAATATTAAAATACAAACATCCTCCTCCTCACCCCCTACTGTTAAGACTGGTGATCTTTGTGGTCTCAACAAAGTGATATATATGATATCTTTCATTTAGTTTGATTAAATCCACATGGGCTTGGATTCCTAGAGATTTTTTAATATACAAGATTAAAGGAGTACATTGTTTTGATAACTCAACATTTTAAATAGCTAGATCAATTTTTACATTAGATGAACTCCCTTCTGTTTACCTCAAAGCTACCTACCAGAGACCAGGGGAAAGAACCCAACAGTGCCTCAAGAATGTGTTTGTTTCAAGTGGGCTCAAAAGGGGTCCCTTCAGAGCTGTGTTCCTCATGGCTCTCATGATGTTGTTTTTAGGAGACAAATTCTTTGATTATGCATGATTTGGGTTTCTTAATAGAATTAATTGTTTTACAGGCACTGCTTCATTAACAATTCCCAACAGCAGAGATTTCCACTTTGTTGGTATTATTTACAACAGAGCAGGTTAACATCACATATTAGGAAGACAACATTGTATATCATAGGGATATGGTTTCCCTTAGCAGTTGGTGTATTTTTTCAGAGGGATCCAAAGCAAATCCCATGGAAGTCTACAGAAACATACCACTTGCTTGGTTGGGTAGTTTAACATCAGCAAAAAGCTCAGAGCTGACAATACCCTGTCCTGAGTGCACAACTATTATTCATATTTTTTCCGATTGTTTTCAGTTCAGCTTCTCCAAAAGTAATAAATAAATAAATAAATAAATAGATCTACAGCAACAGCTACCTCCTATCCTTATATATAACAAATCAGTCATGCTGTCAATACTGCCTGCAATGGATTTTATGGAGGACTGGATCTGAAGCATTCCTCATGCTCACTGTGAAGTTACTGATGTGTACAGGAAATGGCTGATGGAGCTGGCTAGAGGGTAAGCTTTGGGGTTGCAATGGGGATAGGAAACAATTCTGACCCACAGTCAACCGTCTGCTTTTAGGTGCACACATCATGGTTTGAAGCAGAAACCCATATTTGGAGTAATTTAGTCTCACAGGAGGACAGCCATGGGCAGACGTATTGTTTTTCTGTAAAAACTACTTCCAAAAAGTATTTCAGGTTCATTCTTCCCCAGAGCAGTAAGAGCTAGTGGGTATGAGGTAGACAGGAAGTGAAGATTCCTTAGAATTCTCTTTGAAGTGGGTGCAAGAACAGTTTCTGAGTGAATAAGACCACCTCTCATCGTCTGTTTTCCTCATTCTCCTCAGCTTATTAGGAGCTTCTGTGCATGCAACTATTCCAAGTCAACTGCTTGTAGGGACATTTATTCAGATAAGCATGATCTTTTAGAGTTTGCTTTAATCCACTTTAGAGCAACAAGGCATTCCTAACAGTGGAACCAAAGAAGCTGCCAAATGGTGGTTTCACTTAGCTCCATGGAGTGTGGTACTCATATTCCTGGTCCTCTGTGATTTGAATGGGGAGAAAAAATGTCACTGTCACTCAGCTACTCTCCTTCTAGTGAGTCCTTCTGTCCACAGCCCAACAACACTGAAATCGTGTTGTTTCACAACATCGAAAAGAATCAGTCAAAATTCCCAGCCTAATGCTTCAGTTGTCATGCATTAGGACCTTGACAAGTTACATTGATTAAGTTTTCCCCTTCAGGTGGTTGTTGCAGGTACAGTCTCCTGCAGTGCAGCTGGAAAAGACCACAAGGCACAAAGGCCTCACAGGCAGGGTGCTTTCTCCCATAGCTTATGCATAAGCTTCCCTGAAAATTCTGTGATTATGCGAAAGGAGTTTTGTCTAAAATGCAGCTATTTAAGTTATGCAGGCACCAGAAACAAAATATCCCACATGGACAGGCCTTGCAGTTGGTCTCTCTCTTTATCTACATATACTTCTGCCTGCTCTTCCAGGCACTGTGGACATCTTATATTAATTCGCGCAGTTATCATAGTCAGTGAGTCACAGAACCTTATTGATGTGACCATGTAACTAATAATTAGTTATAATCATATACTATTTTATCAGTCATTTTGGATTTTCCATTGTTAAGTTTTCTATTACAGTGCCAACAGCATACATATAGTTTAATGTTATGCTTCACATTTATGTTATTCACCAGAAATGCCAAAGAGAATATAAAAATATACTTCAAGTAATTCCAAACTGAAACTAGGGCTCTCAATTCATCTATCTATGCCATTTGAGGACAAGCAAACAAATTCTTAGATGAGAGTGAAATGTACACTTGTAAATGTATTATTTGGTGGGGGGGAGGGGGGGGGAAGAACTTGCTCACAAACTAATCCCTTGTGATGCACAAAGGCAGCTTCTTTTCTCTGTTTTTGCGTTTGATATGTGTAGATGCTTAAAACATTATCCTTGCAATGTTGCATTCTGATCAAGGACCACTAAAATAAGACATTTCCTATCAGCGCTATCACCAAGCATATATAAATTGTCATATGTTTTAAAATACAACTCACCCACACTGGCCTTGTCTAGTTCTGTTTTCTAGCCTCAGTAATCGTCTTTGAAGGTCTTTTCATGCTGTTCACCTAAAAACTCTGATAAGTAGATATATCCAGAAATTCTCCTCTCAGCTTACTGACTAACTGACCTCTCATGAGTCCCCCCTGCAAAGTTTTCTTGTTCCCCTCAGTTCCCCCCTACCACTCAAACACCCAGAAATAAAAGAAGCTGCCTTCTGGGATTTCAGCAATATTTCTAAGGTCAGTGCTACTGAGAGGGGGTGGAACTGCAGTGTAGAACAATGTGGGAACAAGGGGGTCCCAGTACCTTGGACATAAGCTTGTCTGAGAGTTTCCACTTGTGTTATCAAGCAAAACAGAAAATATGTGTGATCAGAGCTCTAAGTGAAAGCATTGCCAAAACAGGAAGATTTTCTTCATCATCTTTTGTTTCTCTCAATTTCTGATTTGTTTATTTGTGGAATTTTTCATGAATGTTACAGCACATAAGGACAAGCATAGTCACGTCTTTTGTTTCTTTTCCCAAAAGGTGATCCAAGGAATTTACCCCAGCAGAATTTCTCCATTAAATACGTAACTTGAACTGTAGCCTACACATTTGGAAAGAAGAAACTAGTGAATTCCTAAAACAGTCATTCATTAATGTCCTTCACCATATATCCCCTCTAATATTGTCAAGCATCTTGTCCCACACACTCATTATTGCTGTTTACCTTCACTATCATGTAAAAGAAAGAATCAGAAGACAGTGGATAGTGTCAGACATCCAGGCTTGCCTACCTCCCTTGGGCATGGCTTAACCTGTCATGATGCTGCCTTTCTTCCGTGCCTCCATACCCCTACCTTTATCAGTAAATTTATTTTGCTGCTCATGGCACATTTCCCTCCTTCTTGGGCACAAGGAAGAGGGGAAGGAACCCCAGGGGTCATTCCTCTCATTCCTCAGAAATAGACCACTACACTCAAGTGCCTGCTTTGCTGGTTTGCCAAGTAAAGCGCTTAAATGTACTTCTTTTCTTTTTCCTGCTCACCAGCTTGCAAAGTCTTTCCCTCTTTTTGTCTCCATACGTTTCAAGCTATTTGCAGAAAGCTGAACAGCTTAAAAAAAAAAAAAAAAAAAAAAGCCGTAATTTGATGAACACTCCCTTCTACCAAAAAGGACAACTTGTTCATAGTTCATCCTTTACCTCTCGCTTCTGCCCACTCAGTCGTACCAGCTCAAGTTTGTTGCAGCTGAACAGAATGAGGAAAGTTATCTCAGTTAAAAACACACCCTCTATTTTTTTAGTCCCTAATTCCACAAAAACTGGGGAAGCACCTAGGAGGGAGAGGAGAGCTACACAAAGGTATGAATTAAAGCAGCATTACTCTTGAAAGTTCACCAAACTGCAGTGTCAGAGAGCTCCACCTCAAACACCCTACACTTCTGCTGATAGACCATTCTCCCAGAGATTTGCAGGAGAGAGTAAAGGCACTAATTCCTACATTTGGTCTCCTGAGTCTAAGCAAGCCACTTAAAAAAAAAAAAAAAAAATTGAAAACGATCAACCAGTCCTTTATTCCTTTGGAAAAATGTGACAGAAACCTTGAAAGATAAGTAAAATGTTTTGGATTGGATTAAGAAGGTTTTTTTTTTGTTGTTTTGTTTTGTTTTGTTTTGTTTTGTTTTTTGGTTCTTTGTTTTATTTTGTTTTTCTTTTGAGTTACTGAAAGGAAGCTGTTGTAAAAGAGATAAGCTACTCTACACTCAGCAAGCCTGCCTGCCCTGAACTCCTCCAGGTCCTATCAAATGGATAGCAGGCACAGAATGAAAATTATTGGCTCAGTGAACATCACTCAGGTCAGATCTGACACCCACTTGTATTAGAGAAGTCTAAAAAAAATAATAATAAAAAAATCTTATGGCTTTGAATTAATCAAAATGCACCTGGAATGACCAGTATGCAGTGCTAACATGCAAACACAGCAAAAATTCTTGGCCTTCAGAGGATCTCTGTAGAGATTAGAAAGAAATCTAATTATTTTAATTATTCACCTGAATAAATGGGCATTCCTTCCATTGCTTCCCAAAGTGGGAGCATCTCTTTAGCAGGATCGATGCATTGTAATTTTATCCTGAACACATCCAGACAAGAAGGAAACTTTCCCTTTTCACTAGATGTAGAAAAAGGCATTTGATTGTTTTGGGTGACTCCTTGCTTCTTGTAAAGCTGTTTAGCTCAGAAGTGAGTTTGGTTTTTATTAATTTATTTTTCAGCCATAGAAATAAGCTTTAGCTCAAGTGGCCTCTCCTTTTTTTTTTCCCCACTGCCACAACTGAAACTCAGTCTAAACAGCACTATGTTACATGCTTTCCAACGACTTTGCAAACAACTTCTTTGAGGAAGGCTTGAGCACTATGCCTGAGTCACAGATAAAGTTTTTAACCCAGAGCTGGCTCCTGAGTGAAAAC
>MU012701.1:1458-12519 GCA_011074415.1 Stictonetta naevosa | reverse complement strand
GAGAGATGCTTTAGGAAATAGTGTGGAAAATAGAAACATTATTTATAATCGGCTCAAGGCAAGTTAGTTTTAGAAGACTTCTTTGACATGAGTCTTTTTTCTTCTGTCATGTACAAAACGACTCACTGAAGATTTCTCTTTCTCCTCTTCCACTTTCTCTCTTTCTCTCCTTTTTCATTCCTTACATGAATGCTTCTTTACATACAGCTAAATGGATGTTCTCAGAGAGAATTTTGAAAAGAGAAACAGTTCATCCAGATTGAATAAATGTATATGGTATGTGGGAACATGAAGGAGATTTATGGTAATTAGGTACCCAATTCATAGAGTGAAGTCTGTGATGGCACTTGCAGATTTCCTGGAATCCCTTCAAGGGAAACTTCAAACCTACTACAACTTAGAAAGTAGTAATACCATGAAGAAGTAATTTCTCCACCATAAGTGCAGAAGTATTCTGGGATTTGGTGTATTCCTTTCCTTACAGGAAGGTCCTGTCAATTCAGCAGCTGATTGCACTCACGCCTCTTCATTTGTTCTTTGGTGTTCTGTCTTACAACTACCTGTCTTCTGCACTGTGAAAATATTTATTTGACACAATGAAAATAAAAGCATTAATATTTTCATTTCTTTTTAGCTTAAAATTGTTCTATTTTTAAACTCTTTTTTTTTTTTTTCACACAGTAAGTTGATTTTTTTTGTTGTTTATTTTTTTTGATAAAGCTAGTCAGCCTTGACCTATCTGAAAATAAGATTCTATTTTCATCAGAGTATTTCTCAAAACAGCTACCCAAGCTATTTTGGTTGTCTTAAATTAGTATTATATTTTATTATAGTTTAATTCAGTTTAGTTTAGTTTAGTTTAAGTAGAAATATCTTTTATTGTCTCACTTGCCATGCTGTTAATTACAAGCACAGTCAGGAGGGTTGGTGATGAAAAATAATTCTAGACACCAGTATTTCAAATGATGGATGGAGCTATCTAGACTACTGGGAGTTTGGCTGCTCCAGGTGTCGCATCCATGAATGAGAAGCGTGGAGGTAAACTGTGGAGATCAGAAGAAGAGGGGTTAAATATCATTCCCTGCCTTTGATTTTGTGCCAACCACAATTTCAACTCTGTGTCCTACAGGTCTGCTCTGATAAAGACTCAGATAAATTATTTTACAAATATGACTGGCATTTGGCCTTGAACTATGCCTCTTAACTTTAAGGCACCTCGGCAGTGTGGAAGCCCAATGTGGAATCAGTGCAGTGTTTCAGTGTGAATCTGGTAAGAGTGGTCTTGAGTTGTTATTCATCTGGAATAAAGAGAAGTTAAAATCTCACCACAGAAACTATATAAAATAACAGCAGCAATTACACAAATTGATATCTGAACAGAGTCAATCCTGAAGACCAATTCTAGTTACCTTAAACTGGAAGTTTTTTTCTTCAATGTAATTACATTTGCAAATAATTAATAATAATAATAATAAAAATAAAAATAAACTTTTGAACTAAAATAGCACTCCTGCTGTGGATATCAACAGTTTATTATTGAAAACTGGAAAATTGAAGCTTTAATTTTCCTCATAAAGGTACTGACTTAGATGAATTTATATCTTCCAAAGAAAATAATTCCATGCAAATTCCCACACTGCTCTAGGTCTAGACTCCAATAAGTGACTGACTTGTGGCAAGGTGATCTGCACCATCATGTCTTTCCAGTTGTCTGGTTTCTGAATAGTAGTGAGGGTGTTTTAGAGAGCAAAGGAGGTACTCTGTCAGGCAGACCTCAGTGAACAGAGATGGATCAAATGTGCTATGTAGAACTGCAAGTACAGAGATAGCTGGAAAATGTAATAAGAATTTAAGAAAAAAGTCTGTCTTGTGCTAAACTAGAGACTGCCACTGCATAAACAAAGACATTTAGATGGACCACCACAATTCTCATGGGATTCTTTAACATGATCTCTAGCATCTGAAAACTAAATCTTAAGGACTGGACTAGGCACTTTATAGGCATTCTAATTATTGAAAAGAAATCAGCATGATCAATAAGTCATTACCATGGCCTATCTTGGAGACCTATCTTAAAAGGGAATGAATAATCTCCCCCTATAGAAACAGAGGGGTTGTATGACAGCTTACTCAGACATTCACCAAAGGGGATGTATTTCTGCATTTGACCAACAGAATCACAGAATCACAGGATGGTTGAGGTTGGAAGGGACCTCTGGAGATCATCTAGTCCAACCTCCCTGCTCAAGCACGGTTCCCAGGAGCATGTCACACAGGATTGTGACCAGACACCTTTTGGATTTCTCTAGGGAAGGAGACTCCACAACCTCTTGGCAGCCTGTTTCAGTGCTCAGTCACCTTCACACTAAAGAAGCTTTTCCTCATGATTTACCTTTGGTGAATCCATGCTGACTACTCCTGATCGCCTTCTTGTCTTCTACATGTTTAGAGATGGCCTCCAGGATGAACTGTTCCATCACCTTCCCAGGGATTGAGGTAAGAATGACTCACCTGTAGTTCTCTGGTCTTCCTTCTTAACTTCTTCCCCTTTTTGAAGACTGGGGTGACATTTACCCTCTTTCTCTCTCTCTATTTTTTTTTTTTTTCTTTTCAGTCCTTAGGCACCTCTCCTGATTGTCATCACTTTGCGCCAGGGGAGGTTTAGGTTGGATATTAGGAAAAACTTCTTTACTGAAAGGGTTGCTACACATTGGAATAGGCTGCCCAGCGAAGTGGTTGAGTCACCATCCCTGAAGGTATATAAAAGACGTGTAGATGTAGAGCTTAGTCATATGGTTTCGTGGAGGAATTGTTAGTGTTAGGTCAGAGGTTGGACTCGGTGATCTTGGAGGTCTCTTCCAACCTAGATGCTTCTGTGATTCTGTGACCCTTCAAAGATGACTGAGAGTGACTTAACAATGATGTCCACCAGGTCCCTCGGCACTTGTGGGTGCATTCCAGAGGACTTGTGGAGGCCAAGTGTGGACTTGTGGAGGGCTAAATGATCTCTAACCCAATCCTCCTCAATGAAAGGAAAATCTTCCTTTCTCCAGCCTTTCTCCCTGGTCTCCTGGGTCAGGTATTCCTGACAGCTGGCCTTGGCAGTGAAGACTGAAGCAAAGAAAACAGTTCCGTATCTCTGCCTTTTCTGTGTCCTACATTGCCAGGGTCCCAGCCCCATTCAATAGTAGGTTTATATTTTCCCTAGTTCTCCTTTTGTTATTGTTGTGTTTGAACAAACTCTTCTTGTTGTCCTTGACATCCTTAGCCATATTTAATTCCAAGAGGACTTTGGTCTTCCTCATCACATTTCTGCACGCTCTGACAATGTTCCTATATTCCTTCCAGTTGGCTTGTTCCTGTTTCCATGTCCTGTACACCTCTTGCTCATGTCTGAGTCTTGTCAGGAGTTCCTTGTTCATCCATGCAGGTCTCCTGCCCCTTTTGCTCGATTGCATAGGGATGCACTGTTCTTGAACATGAAGGAAGTGATCCTTGAATATTAACCATCTCTCTTAGACCCCTTTTCTAACACCAGTTTCCATGGTTCCCATGGATTCTTCCCAAAAAATCCCTGAAGGGGCCAAAGTTAGCTCTCCTAGAGTCCAGAATTGCAATCTTACTTATTGTCCTGCTTCCTCCTCATGGAACTCCATGAGTTCAGTGACTACATGGTAACTGTAGCCAAGGGTGCCCCCAACCTTCAAATCTCCTTGTTTGTCAACACAAGGTCCAGCACCACACCTTTACTCATAGTCTCCTCCATCACCCATACCAGAAAGTTATCATCAGCCTTTTCCAGGAACCTCCTGGATTGTTTCTGTCTTGCTGTGTTGCTCCTGCTGATGTCATGGACTATACTGACTTCATGTCCTTTGTCTGTAATGGCATCTTAGACTTCTGTCAGTTCAGCTGTAGCTGAACTCCTTATTAAAATCTACATCTGAACACCTTAATTTGTGAACTGACTCCTAAATATCATTTGCAGATGCTGAAGTTCAGGTAGGTGAACAATTTCATTCCTCCCAAAGTCTTCAACAGCACACTGAGTAAAACCTTTTCTATTGTGTTGCTGCTCCAAATGAAAAACAACTTGTTGATCTTAATGTAGTTTTCATCGGACCAGATATACCAAGATACACCTGTGAACTGGTAATTACTGGCTATGTATTCTGAGGAGAAAAGCTGACAGAAGAAAAAATCCAAAACTGAATAGGCCTTGTCTATGACTTAAGGGCAAACTTGGAGGTCATGGTTGGGACTTTTTGGAAGACAAGACTTTGCCATTAATCTAGTTCTGTTCTTTACATGGAATAATCACATTTTTTTCCAAAGCTGGAAAGCCAAGATGACGGCTTTCATAAGCATGAAATTTCCTCATAAACATACAAAAGGAACCTGAACAGCAAGGAATATAAACATACAAAAGGAACATTACAGTCACCAAGAGTATCATCATAAAATATTGAATGACCTTTTGTGGCCTCCAAGATGTTTCACACTCAGTGGACTGGATTTCATTCTGAATTTAAAAAATACAACTCAAATTGCATTTAGAGTTTACTTTTCTCTATATATTCATGTTATTGAATTTTGCAGGGTCCTGTACACTGAACATCTATGTAATGGTTATGGGGTAGTAAGCACAGTCCATCATATCTCACGAGAATCATGTTTCTTTATATTAGTATTTTCATCACTGAAATGCCATGCAGACAGCACACTCACCTGGCCTCATGAGAAAACTGCAAGGCATTGAATATATGTGTGGAGGTGAAACTGAACCCTACCTTTTTTTGTGACCATGTATAGAAGAAGCATTACTTAAGAGAGATATATAATACTACCACCAAACCTGACTGAAATGGGAAGGAAGTTCTGAAAGAAATAATGATATGTAATTTATACTTTGATTAGTACTGTGTAAGTGTTTAAGGAAAAGGAAGGAATTCTACAGTGTTCACTCAAAAATAAGGGATCTATTTCAGTTCTCACTAACCAGCATAGCATACTACGTGATTCTTTTTGCCCCCTTGCCTAAGGAAAGGGGTTCTTGGAAAGCCTCTCAAGGCAACAGTTCACTACTTTTGGGTTTTTGTGTGAAAGCCAAGACCAAACCTGCAGAAAACTAAAAGTGGGGTTCTGATCTCATTTTATCTAAAGGTGGAGTACAACCACTTCATCTGTCCCATATTGGAAAGAATACCAGTGGTAGAGACTATTCTTGGTGCTCACAGAAGTCTCAGCCATGCAACTCTGATTGGGAATGCCCATGGGAGCTGTGGAAGAAAGCAAATACTAACATAACACCCCAGAGGTGCATGTAAAACTGCTCAGCAGAGAACATTCACAGAACTTCTGCCACTTTCAGCGAAAGGAAATTGGTCAGATAAAACTCCTTGCAATATCTTGAAAATGAGTGATATTCATTCTCCACTGAGGTTAACATGACAGAATTTACTGCAGCATAGCCAAAATTATATCCTCTCACAGTCAGGCCATGTTACCCTGTCTTGCGTAGACTTCCCCTCTGGAGTGAAATCCAGGGAGCCCACAGACATCTCCTGTGGACAACACTGGGAGCTGAACAGCCATCTCTGAAAGCAAATGGGTCTGAACTTTGAGAAACGTGCTTGATTAATGGTGGTTATTGCCATTTCAAATTAGCAAAAATGACATCAAACAGTGATTTCTTACCTCAGATTATGACAAAGAGATCTAGCTATAGAACATTATCCGATATAAATAGGCATCCTTCAGTACCATAGATAATAATGATATGTCAAGTGGCATACTAGGGCTGAAACTCCTTGCATACCAACCATAAGCAGCATTCACCATTCACACTTAATATTCATGTTGTCAGTTCTAAGTATATTTGCCTTGTTGCAACAGACAGACAGATGGAATAACTGTATTTGCATGGAGATCTAGAAATAAATTAGCAGTATCTGGCCATTGGGACACAACTGTGAATTACAAGAAATATCTCTACATATAAAGAGGGCTAGATTAAAAACAACCAAGAAAGAAAACTGTTCTCTTCTCTCTGTAAGAAGCTTGGAAGATACCTGAACCACTTTTCCCTTGGGGGTGCAGGAAAATCTGGCATATTTTATTTGACAAGTGGAGCAAGCACAGCTGTAATGGGAGATTTTAACATACCTAATACCTCCCCATTTTGCACTGCATCCTCCTAGCTGAGGTGGCTCAAACACTGCTGACACTGCCCTGTAGTCCCTTTCTCTGGGCAGCAGCAGCAACAGGTGGTGTGGCTGGAGCACATTGACCCCATTTGGATCAGAGCATTTTTAGGGGTGAGTTCAGGTTTACCCTCATTTTAGTCCTTGGATGTATGGGTTCTGACTGATGCTCAGATCCTCTTTGTATACCTGTGCACTCTGCCCCAGGCAGATCCTGTCTGTAAATATTTGTTTGTCTTCCAATAGACTGTTTTTACTTATTTATTTTCTGGTAATAGTGTCTCTACATTCAAGCATCAGGCCACCCAACACTCCAGAGGCTGCTGCAGCACTGTCTATCTGATGGCCTTGTCTGAGGTACTCTGGTGACTGTTGCAGTGGTGGGAAAAGAGAAGATGTCTAGCAAGTTAATAAGTCTCACTTCTTACAGCATCTAGTATTTTGTATCAGTGTCATTTGAAAGGATATCACTTTGTGAGATTGATCCAAGGCTGGCATGAAGAATATGCACTCAAATCTCTTTTAGAAAGATTTATAATATTAACCTCAGGCTATTTTTAAGTCACCGTCGATCTTTATAGAAGCAGTGCTGAGATTCATTTGTTTTCCAGCTGGCAGAAAGTCTCTGTTACCTTTTGTAAGCCAGTATTGAGCAATTTGACTTTGGGTCAAACTGGTTTAACGAACTGTCTAGAGTTCAAATTTCATGCTGCCATTTGCAGATGTTCAATAGTCAGTCTGTTTTAACAAACGGAGTTCATTAATATTTGTGGCTAAAAAGCCTTCATAACATTGATGTGCAAGTGTCTGCCGTAAATCTTTTAAGAAGCTTAAGTCTTCTTTATGTAAAGGCATAAGGAATGATTCACCTCTTGCTTACACTACTGGTTTAATGTGATTTTTTTTTTTTTTTTTTTTTTTTTTTCCCCCGGGAGGTCTGATGATGGAATCACGCCTACAGATTAAAATCACAAAATCACAGAATCACAGAATAGTCTAGGTTGGAAGAGACCTCCAAGATCACCGAGTCCAACCTCTGACCTAATGCTAACAAGCCCTCCACTAAACCATATCCCTAAGCTCTACATCTAAACGTCTTTTAAAGACCTCCAGGGATGGTGACTCAACCACTTCCCTGGGCAGCCTATTCCAGTGACTAACAACCCTTTCAGTAAAGAAGTTCTTCCTAAGATCCAACCTAAACCTCCCCTGGCGCAATTTTAGCCCATTCCCCCTCGTCCTGTCATCAGGCACATGGGAGAATAGGCCAACTGCCACCTCGCTACAGCCTCCTTTAAGGTACCTGTAGAGTGTGATAAGGTCGCCCCTGAGCCTCCTCTTCTCCAGGCTAAATAGTCCCAGCTCCCTCAGCTGCTCCTCGTAAGGCTTGTTCTCCAGACCCTGCACCAGCTTCGTAGCCCTTCTCTGGACTCACTCAAGCACTTCCATGTCCTTCTTGTAGTGAGGGGCCCAAAACTGAACACAGTACTCGAGGTGCAGCCTCACCAGAGCTGAGTACAGGGGGACAATCACTTCCCTGGACCTACTGGCCACTCTGTTTCTTATACAAGCCAGGATGCTGTTGGCCTTCTTGGTTGCCTGAGCACACAGCTAGCTCATATTCAGCCGACTATCGACCAATACTCCCAGGTCCTTCTCTGCCAGGCAGCTTTCTAACCACTCCTCTCCCAGCCTGTAGCTGTGTTTGGGGTTGTTGTGCCCCAGGTGCAGGACCCAGCACTTGGCCTTGTTGAACTTCATACAGTTGGCCTCGGCCCATAAGTCCAGCCTATCCAGATCTTCCTGCAGAGCCTTCTTACCCTCTTACCCTTCTTACCTTCTTACCCTCTTAATCCCGTTTTTGAAACTTGGTGCAAGTATTCTTTGGAATGCAAGACACATAAAACCATCTTCATTTTCTTTATATGTAAATGATCCACCTGTAAGTGATTTGAAGTCCTTATAAATTTAATACAGACTTATAACTTCAAAACATATTGCATAGGGTATTATAGTTTTTCTATAGAAGTTATCACACTGATAAATTTGATAGAATTTGCTTTTTCATAACAAATTATGATTTAATTTTTATGATATTACCATATTTTCTTCAGAGCAGACATCCTCCACAGACTTAGGAACAACTTCTCTATTGTTGTCATCTTAAGCCATTCAAATATGTTGAAATTTGTTCTAACATGGAAAATGAAATATTGTTGTTCTTGTTCATAGCAGTTAAGACAAAAGGCAGAAGGGCTTCAGCTCTAGAAATATATAGGCTAAACAGTAAGGGTAGTGGGAAATATTTAAACAGCAAATATAAATAAGAAGTTGGATGGGGGCTAGGGGTAGTGGATCCAGCCTTGGGACAAGAAAATGCTGTAGTGGCCTCTCATGAGTTTTTTGTTGTTGTTGTTGTTGTTGTTGTTTTTTCATCCCAGTCATCCATAAGTATATAGCTTGGGTGAAATTGTTGTGGAAAAGTCAATAGAATTTAATAAAGAGAAAACAAATCAGGTTCTATGGACAATTTGGCTCTTTTTCGTTGTTGTTTTGTTTTGTGGTATTTTTTGTTTGTTTGTTTAGATAATGTGAAGAACTTTTAGAGAATCTATCCATTACCTGAGATCACAGAATGGTTTGGATTAGAAGAGACCTTAAAGATCACCCAGTTCCAGCCTCCCTGCCATAGGCAGGGACACCTCCCACCAGACCAGGTTGCTCAAAGCCCCATCCAGCCTGGCCTTGAACACATCCAGGTATGGGGCATCTGCAACTTCTTTGGGCAACCTGTGCCAGTGCCTCACCAACTTCACAGCAAAGAATTTATTCTAGTGTCTAATCTAAATCTGCTCCTCTTTTAGTTTAAAGCTAAACCATGAGCTAGCCATGTGCCCTTGTGGCCAAGAAGGCCAATGGGAACCTGGAGTGCATTAAAAGGAGTGTGGCCAGCAGGTCAAGGGAGGGGATCCTCCCCCTCTACTCTGCCCTGGTCAGGCCTCACCTGCAGTACTGTGTCCAGTTCTGGGTTCCCCGGTACAAAAAGGACAGGGATCTCCTAGAAAGAGTCAAACAGAGGGCCACAAAGATGATACGGGGCCTGGAGCATTTCCCTATGAAGAAAGGCTGAGAGACCTGGGTCTGTTCAGCCTGGAGAAGAGAAGACTGAGAGGGGATCTCATCAATGTCTATAAATACCTGAGGGGTGGGAGACAGAGGGATTTGGCCAACCTCTTTTCAGTGATTTGTGGGGACAGGACAAGGGGCAATGGCCACAAGACAGAGCACAGGAAGTTCCGCACCAACATGCGAAAGAACTTCTTCACGGTGAGGGTGACAGAGCACTGGAACAGGCTGCCCTGGGAGGTTTTGAAGTCTCATTCTCTGGAGATATTCAAGGCCTGTCTGGATATCTACCTGGGCAACCTGCTCTAAGGAACCTGCTTTGGCAGAGGGGTTGGACTCGATGATCTTTCGAGGTCCCTTCCAACTCCTACAATTCTGTGATTCTGTGATTCTGTAAACCCATGTTTAACTTTACAACTACCCATTTAGTGACATCACCACACTCCCTGACAGAAGGTCCCTCCCTAGCTTTCCTTTGGGCCTCCTTTAGGCATTGGAAGGCTACTATAAGGTCTCCCAGAGCTTTCTCTCTTCCAGGCTGAACATCCCTAACTCCCTAAGCCTGTCTTCATAGGAGAGGTGCTCCAATATTTTATCCTCCTGTGGCCCTCCTCTGGACTTGTTCTAATATGTCCATGTCTTTCTTGTGCTGGGGGCCCCAGAGATGAAGTTTCATTTTTTATTTTTTATTAATTAGTGTCTTTTTATTCAGTTGTTCAGGTAATTAATTAGCAAATATCTAATAAAATGAGTGACCAGGATGACAACGACATTTTAAAACATGATCTGTCAAAAGAAAACCCTTCTAGAGAATGAAAAGTCCTAGCAATGCTTGCATAGATCTGAAGATAGTTTCAGCCTATTTAGTTGAGAAAATGACTTCTTTCTCCATAGTGTATTTTGAAAATGGGATGTGTTTAGGTAGTGATTTCTATGACCTTAAAACAGCCTTTACTGTCTTGGAACTGCAGGCTACTCAGCACATCTTGACTACTGGCTTGCTCTTTAGACGCTCCAATGATACCACATATGCTCATTCAGCTACTTCTTGCTGAGTTTCTTTTCTTTCTATTTTTTTTTTTTTGTCTGACTGCAAACACTATATAGTTTAGCTTCCCTACCAAGACTTTGAAATGACTAATTCCTGCAACATATTTCAACACATCCTTAACTGCTAATTGAAGTCTGTGCACAAGGCGGTGAATGGTACGCACCGATGGGAACCTCTCTTGCAATAATGTGCCGAATCCGCTCTTTATCTCATTCATTGCCGACGTCTCGTCTGTTGCAAGTCCAATCAATTTTTGTAGCTTTAAAAGATATGTCCTCTGTTAACTTTCTATATGCCAAAAAAACGACGATGGAAAATTAAGCATTACCTTTGCAGCAGTGAAACTTGATTGCTTCCAGAAGACTCAGGGAAAAAATGTTGTTGACATTTTTTTTACTTCCAGTCTCTGCATGGCAATAAGGTATGATGGCTGATTTATCAAAGAGAGTGTTCTCATCAAGCAGGAGAGCGAGAGAGAAAGTTCACGTCGCACAAAATGAGCTGCTAATTTCTTTTCCATTTCACTGACAATATGGTATTGGAGCAGCTGTGATTAGAACAATGGATGTTCCCAAACTGTGCTCCATTTAACTCATGCAACTCTGCAAGGTCACACAGTGGGAGAAGGAACTAAAGACATTTTAAAAAATCTTTTACTTTTTCCTTCCCTTTAATCTCCCC
>MU012699.1:428-10817 GCA_011074415.1 Stictonetta naevosa | reverse complement strand
AGACAAGCAGACAGTGAAGTGGACAGAAAACTGGATGAACTGCTGGTCTCAAAAGTTTGTCATCAGTGGTGTGTAGTCCAACTGTACACGTCTGTTAGTCTGATAATAGACCAACACTATTTAATTTCTCCATTAATGACCTGGAAAATGGGATAGAAGGTACCGTCAACAAATTTGCAGAAGATACAATATTAGGAGAACAGTTTGACACAGATGGTTGTGCTCTTATTCACAGGGACCTCAAAAAGCTAGAGAAAGTGGCCCACAGAGCTATGAAACTCAACAAATTAAATTGCAAAGTCCTGCAACTTTTGGAAATCAGCCTCAGAAACAGCCCAAGCTGAAGGTCATCCTGCTGAAAAAGAGTTTGTCTGAAAAAGACCTGGGTGTTCTAGCGGACACTGAATAGACTATGAGCAATCACTGTGCCTTTGTTGCTAAGAAGGCCAACAGCTGCCTGAGATGCATTAGGAAGAACTTTGCCAGCAAATAGAGAGGGAGGTGATACTTCCCCTCCACTCAGCACTGGTGAGACACATCTAGGTGCTTGGTCCTGTTCTGAGTGCTCTGGGAAAGAGATATGTGGATGCAGTGGATATCCAGCAAAAACCCACAAAGATTAAAGGGTTGGAGTCATATCAGGAGACACAGACTTGAGTAACCTTCTGCAGCTGATGTTGCTTTAAGCAAGGGGGTTGATTAGATGATCTCCAGACGTCCCTCCCAACAGCATTCACTCTGTGATTCTGTGGGAAAAGATGTTCTAAAACCATTCATAGTATATGTGAGTGTCCCAGGGGAAAATAAATAAATAAATAAATAAAATCCTATTTAATCCCAGACATGCCATATTCTGTGCTATGGTAGGTCCAAAAGAATTGTCCCAGAGTGCTTGCAGTACCTTGAGTTACTGGGTGTGTTATCAATGAATAAAGACAAAATGTAAGTTTTGTCTTGCTATATATATATATACAATTGTGTTGTTGTTGTCATGTATATTCTATATCTGTTTTGCCTCAAGATATGATGAATAGCTACAGAAAACAAGATTTTATGTCATTGCTTTGTTAAAACCTTGGGAGCCACTCATTTCACTTACATTCTATTGAGAATTTCATTGTGGAAATAATAAGCTTTTTGTAACATAAGGCAGTATCATTTTGGCACTGCTCAAACAATGTACATGCTCATTATAAAAACATCTTTTTGAAATATCCTCAGTTACCACCCAGTAAATCCATTTGATCTAACTCCATGTCAAACTAGTATTTGAGAAACAGTGTTATCAACAGTTAAAAAAATAAGTCACATGAAAATCATTCTTATGCATTTCAAAATTTTATGTAAAGACAGATTTTTAG
Organism: Stictonetta naevosa; assembly: GCA_011074415.1. Classification (NCBI taxonomy): domain Eukaryota; kingdom Metazoa; phylum Chordata; class Aves; order Anseriformes; family Anatidae; genus Stictonetta; species Stictonetta naevosa. The sequence continues at coordinate 9,456 of MU012699.1, read as the reverse complement.
AGGTCCCAGAGGGGGGAAAAAGAATGTGTGCGTATATGTGCATGTACGTGTGCGTGCGTGTGTGCATGTGTGTTTGCGTGAAGCCTTCTTTCTTCACTTGTTTTCAATTGCAAGCTTTCTTTAACACCAACAATTCAGGCACTTCAGAACATCCACTCCTGCGTCAGACAGCCCTTCTGTTTAAATTATCAGCATCCAGAATGGAAGTATATTACCAAATCTCAAGTATTGCTTATAGATATTGAAGGTAGATAATTGATTACAATTTCATCTAGTTCTCTTTGGTGGCTGTTTCACCTGCTCAGAAATGGCATGGGCTTTCTGACCTGATTTGGAATTCCCAATATATGCTACCAACAATCATCCTTGTTATCATGACCATTTCTTCATTAGGCTGTTTGACAGCTAGTTATGTACTTGGATTTATAGATGCTGCTGTGTCAGGAGTCTCCAACTAAGGAAACTCTAGTTACATAGGTTATCCTGTTTTATTTATTTTTGTTCTTGCTTTTACAGTAGCATTTTCACATTTTATATTGTATTTCAAATTTCTTGTTTGTTTGGAGTGATATTTCAGTTTTAATTTCATGTTCATTTTATGATCTCTGAAAGAAGAATTGGCTGTTTAAGAAATCTTTCAGAGAGGTATTTTCTTTTTATTCTCCTTAGTGAAAAAGTGCAAAGGTACTAGCTTTTATAAAAGCAGCTGAAAGTCTGCTTTTCTGTTTGCATAGCCTTTACCTTCTCTCATGTTACTTATATGCTGTAATGCACTTCTAGTTTCATTCAGAATTACTGATAACATTGTGTAAATTTGCTTCATATCAAGGAATATAGCCAGTTTACAGTGAGTTCCAGATTACTAGAATATATTTATTCCTTCAATATATAGGCAGGCCTATAATTAAATCTTCAGTGTATTTAAATTATGTATTCATTAAATTATACTCATAAAATATAATAGTAGCATTCATTTTGGAGAATTCTACACACTATTTTTTTTTTTTTTTTCATGCTTGGCTCTCTTTTAAAATAGCAATAGATTACATTAATGGGACAATTCATGTGTATAAAGCCAAGCATGTGTTTAAGTGTCTGCATGACTGCATTCTTTGTATACAAAAGAGACAGGAAAATTAAGTTTGTGTAGATGGCCTTGCCAGTTTTCAGGTCTGGGAGATATGCAAATGGAAATTCATTTCTTCTTCAGGGTCTAATAAAAATTAACACCTGTTCTTAAGAGGATAAACTAAGTAAGTCTGGAAAACATTGGGGGTCCTTTCTGCATTCTTTGGGAAGGAGTGTTAAATCACTTATGTGATATTTAAAATATCACAGAAATTAGAACAACACAGATAGAGAAAAGGGGTAAAAAATAAAAAAAAAATAAAAAAATAGAAGGTTGTACAGACAATTCTTAGCCACTTAGACCTATATATTATAAGCAGTTATTATTTATATTGATCCTGAAAAATAAAATCATCTCTTGATCATAGGGCTGTGTGCACTTCTTTTAAAAAAAACTACGGAGTCTGTCAGAAAACTCTTTGCTTCTTATCTGTCTCCATTGTACATCCTACTTACAAATAAATAAAGTGTTTCTGAATACTTTATGAATAATTACATGCAAAAGAAAAATGACAGAAAGAGATGAGAATAGAAGGTATAGAATGCAGCACTTTGTTCTGTAGTTTATAAATTAGATACATTTTTTTTTTTTAAATTACGAAATGCACTTCTGGTTTTATTCCCAAATTCTGTTTATCTCAGAAAACAGTCAAAATCATCTGTAAATGGTTGCTCAGCCATTTATCTGTGGTGACTACTTTTTATATGACTGGAAGATCATATCTGCTCAAGGTAGGAAGACTCTGCAGGAAGATCTGGATAGGCTGGACCAACAGGCTGAGGCCAACTGTATGAAGTTCAACAAGGCCAAGTGCCGGGTCCTGCACCTGGGGCACAACAACCCCAAGCAGCACTACAGGCTGGGAGATGAGTGGTTGGAAAACTGCCTGTCAGAGAAGGAACTGGGAGTGTTGGTTGATAGTCGGCTGAATATGATCCAGCAGTGTGCTCAGGCAGCTAAGAAGGCCAACAGCATCCTGGCTTGTATCAGTAACAGTGTGGCCAGCAGGGCTAGGGAAGTGATTGTTCCCCTGTACTCAGCTCTGGTGGGGCCACACCTTGAGTACTGTGTTCAGTTTTGGGCTCCTCACTGCAAGAAGGACATGGAGGTGCTCAAGAGAATCCAGAGAAGGGCAACGAAGCTGGTGAGGGGTCTGGAGAACAAGTCTTACGAGGAGAGGCTGAGGAAGCTGGGACTGTTCAGCCTGGAGAAAAGGAGGCTCAGAGGTGACTTTATCGCTCTCTATAGGTATATTAAAGGAGGCTGTAGCGAGGTGGGGGTTGGTCTGTTCTCCCACATGCCTAGTAACAGAACGAGGGGGAATGGGTTAAGTTGCGCCAGGGGGGGTTTAGGTTGGATATTAGGAAGAACTTATTTACTGAAAGGCATTGGAATAGGCTACCCAGGGAAGTGGTTGAGTCACCATCCCTGGAGGTCTTTAAAAGATGTTTAAATGTTGAGCCTAGTGATATGGTTTAGTGGAGGACTTGTTAGTGCTACGTCAGAGGTTGGACTCGGTGATCTTGGAGGTCTCTTCCAACCTAGACGATTCTGTGATTCTCTGATTCTGTGAAGATTCTTAGGGCACGTTCTAGTCTTTCAAGTGTGTCACAGTGAGAAAATGCCCTCTGCCTCCAGTCAGTCCCCACTGGTTCACAAAATTAGTGCCTGAATATCATACCACTTCATAAAAAGGTTCTGAAGTATGGAGAAATCCCACCACCATGCACTAATATTACAGACACAGACACAAGGCTACTCTACATGAAATATTCCTGGACTGAATAGGCTTCCTTGTTGACTAATTAGTTCATAGGTAAATGACATGTAAGGACTATTTGGATCAACCTTATGCAGAGTTCTCAGGACTTTTCAAGAACACAGCTGTTTCACAACAGTTAAATGCCTCTGGAAGTCAAACTGCTTATTTTGTATCTTACTTACTTTCAACTCCTGACCTCTTTACACCCTAGTGCTCTTTTTAACAGCTTACCAACAAACCTGCCAACCATACTGTGCTCAGGGTGATGATAGTAAGTAGACCTGTGGTTACCTCTCAATAGATGTCACTGAATTTGACTTAGAGTGTGTTATCATAAATCGAATACACTACAATTTCAAACACAATTAAAAATTTCAGTTGGTGGAAAAAAAAAAAAAAAAATAAATAGAGATAAGAGCCAGTGGTGGAAAATGTAAATGAGTAGATACAGAGAGGATCATATATTAAAGAACAGTAATGCATCTATTTTATTTTTCATGAATTTTTCTCTGAGATGCCACTGGTGAACAGCTTTTAAGCATCATGAAACATGGACAAATTCTGGAGCATATATTTTGCAAAAATGGTAAATCCAGAAGCATAATCAATGCAGAACTCACACCAAAAATAACTTAAAATCAGCTACAAATGACTGCATAACCTCTTTCATTTTGAAATCAGCAATTCTGTTTTAACTTACGTGCTCAAAAATATAGCTCTTGCTGCCTGATAAATGTTTAGAGAATACTCACACATATCTGAATCTCTTTAAACTTCCCAAATTCCTTCCTATTCCTTTAAAGACTAATAGAAAGAGTTTAGCAAAGCCAAATCTAGGATATGGTCTTTGGTGTTTACAGATTCCTAGAACTGATAAAAGGCAAGAGCTATGGAAATATGTGCAGACTTGAAACACAGCCTCGCTTTGAAGCTTACGTCACTTTCCTGCTCATGGAATCAGTCAGTGGCTACAGGTCTGCTCTCCATCTTTTCCCTCTTGTCAGTGCTCATCTATTCCTATTTCATGATGTTTCCTTAAGATGGGATTGGGTTTTACAGTGACATATCCGATGTGCCTCTTCCTCCTCTTCTTTCTCTTCCTTCTCTTTCTCCTCTTTGAAGACAACATTCTCACTGCTGTTGCGGGATTCTATGGGGGCTTGTGAAAATTACTTTCAGTTTCTTTAAGTACTTCACAGCAGACATTTGGTAGCAAAAATACTGCTAAGAGTGATGCTTACACTGACTTATCTTCATAGTCTCTTTACAGAGTGCAGCAGGAGAAAAGGTTCCTCTACAGAATAATTTAGAGTATTTGATATGAACTCGTGGTTTAAATTGACCTAAAAAATATCTTATTTCTCTCTTTGCATTAGTGATATGGAAAGCCAATTCAAATTAACCCATTCTGATGAAGGATCTGGAGGTCAAACCCTAGTCTGGGATGTGAAAAGTGCCCTTAGTGGAGTACTACTTTATACGCAGAACAGGGCAGTGCAATATATTCAGTGCTTGAGTGGGAGATACACTTCTAGTAATTTCAGCACAACAGTGCTGAATGCAACATTTAACTGTAAAACAGCGGATAAGGCGTCAAAATACACATTTATTTGATATATATTAAAAAAAAAAAAAGACACTTTTATTACAAAGCATTTTAAAAGATAATTTTGAGTAATGGTTAAGTACAGTCAGCTTCAAACTTTGGCAAGTTTATAACGGGGAAGATCAAATACAGAGTGGGATGGACCAGTGGTATCTGGTACTCTGGCTGTATTGGAAATAGACAGATAGTACACATTCCACAGAGGAAAATACAGATAGCATGATGTACAGAAATACAGCTACATCTGGAGTATATTTAGTGACCTATGTCTCTACCCTAGAAAGGGAGGGGAGAGAAATGTTTGGAACGGGCTAAGAGGGAGAGAGGAGTGTATAGAACTCCTTTGGCATCTTCAAGCCCATTCACCACCAGAAGGGCAGAGGACAATCTTTACACCCTTAAATTCCTACTGATTCCTTTTAACCCCTGGAAGCTAGACTGATCCTGTACCAAATTCATCCCTATCTGTAAGCAGCATAGAAAAAATTCCCATTTCTGAATCTGTGTTCAAGGTATAGAGCACATTAAGACCTGGAAATACAAGCAAAAGAAAACTTGGAGTTTCTGGGCATATATTCCAAAAGTATATGAGAGGACGACTGTGGAGTCAGGACTCCTGAGTACAATGATGTCTAAGTTCAGCATAAGAATCAATCAACAGCACATTCAACAGGACGGATGTTACACTGGAGTCTGTCTTTTGTCACCTGTAATTCAGTCAGATACAGAACTTTAACCCATCTTGTTTTCTTTTCCACTATTGCAGTTCTGTTTACAACAGTTTGTTGCATCTCCATCACCGGAAAAACAATCAAGGATTATAATTTCTTTTATTATTCAGATCTATACAGTCTTCTAATTCACTTTAGTCTTTGAAAAAGACATCACACTGCAGTCTGGATGTTTTATTTTTTCTTAATTTTATATCTGTACTTTTTCAGAATTTTATACATACATACATACATACATACATACATATATACACATATACACATACATGCATGCATACTTTGGTAATGATACACTTGTTTCCCTAATTAGAGGTTTTAAAAAATGAACCGAGTTTTGCTGGAGGAATGTGACATGAATGTAAACACCATCTGTAACTCAAATGCTACTTGGGAATCAAGGCGTTTAAAGAAACATTAAGGTTATTACCCACTTTTATGTACCTCTGGAAACACTGGCAAATAGATGAGAGCATGGGGCCGGGGATATTTGAAAGAAGAAAGTGCAAGGATTTCTCCATGTGTTCTTCCTTTGTGCAGTTTGCTTGTTTTGCTTGTAAACTTCTGGGAACCATGGTGAAAATCTGGGTGAGCAGCCAAATTTCTTGACACTTTTTCTAACTGAAAAAAAGCTCCAAACCTTCTGAGATTTAACAAATACTAACTATTTAATACCTTATTTTGTAATCTCTCTATGTAAACAAACTGCACCTACTATAGTCCAATGTTCCTTAAGCTGCCTCAGATTTAGCCTGTTCTTTCCTTTTATGAAAACTTATTCGGTCTATTTGACTGACTTTTGATTACTTCCATATTGTTCTGAATTGGCTTAATGTCCCTAAAGACTTTCTCACTTTGTGCATTGCTTTATCTTTGTTTCTTTTGTCTCTTGCTACTTGCATATAAAAATTGATGACATTTTCACTTGCATTTAAATCCTGAAGATATAGTGGAGTTCTCCAAACCGACTGTTCTATTTTCTGATACTTAGATAATCATTGTAATTACATATTCTCTTTAAGGAATCTGTTTTGAATCAGCTCCTTACAATGAAAGTTAGGTAAAGAATTCTTCATAGAGTAGCAAAACTGTAATATTAGAGAAAAATCAACGGAGAAAAAAAAGAAAATCAAATATGTTGTTCATAGGTTTGTGTCTGGTGTGCTCCAGCAACAAGCACACGGAGTTGGAATGAAGGTCTTTTAATTAAATAATTAAATATATGGCTCTACAGCTTTTTTTTTCCTCTCCTGACCTGGATAGAGTTGCTGTTTACTTAGGCAACACACTTCACAACAGAAATAAGGATGACTCAAAGAACTACCTTTTTGTGTAGAAAAAAATACTCCCTTTCCATAATTTACTCTTTCAACATTATCCCTTTGCTCCTCTATGTGTGTCTTTTCTTTGCATTTCATGAGTTCTGCTATTGCTCATTTTTCAAGAGACACGTCAGTTTTACAGCTACATTAGTGTTCCTAAAATATTTGCTTTATGGTCCTCTGAGTTATGGGGAGACAGGACAGCTGAATACCCAGGGATACATGATGCTAGCTTTGAAGAGTAAAAGAAGAGAATGAAATTACATATGAAAACAAAAATCAGTAAAGGAATAGTGAGGTATGCTCTTCCCATACGGAAGTTTCAGTTTTTTGTTGTGTTCAACTATACATATGCTATTAATGACAAAATGTTACACAGGGATAGAAAAATCTGTTTACACAAAACTTCCATATGAGAGAAATGTTAGAAATAGGAAGTATAAATTCATTGCCCCTGACCCCTTTCCTCCCTCACTTGTGAACACAAAATTCTGAGAACTGGATTAATTTTAAACAAACAATAGCAAACAATAGTTCCCATATTTTGTGTTTAGTCTTCTGAGTAGGTCAATCATCAAATATTTATAAATAAATAAATAAATCTATTCAGACCACTGAAGCACCTTCCACAAAATTTCAAGTACATTGTTTAAGAGGTTGAACTCAGGGATGTATTATATATCTGTCCTTGATAACTAAGCCTCCTGGCTTTCAAGATATTGTTCTTCCACAATTTTAGTAAAGCCCTGTTTCAGCAGCACCCAAATGTTTATCCCTTACTTTGAGTACTAGACACAAGCTCAGGAAAGAAAAGGATTTTCTTTTCTTTATATATGATTGTCTTCAGCAACCTGACCTCCTGCAGGATTCAATACTTAGCCTTTAAGTTTATCAGTCAATCAATAGCTATTTGGGAGCATACAGCAATAGCCTTCTGTCTTTGAACTTCAGTCCTGTGAACACATTGAAAAATTCTTGAATTCTCCACAGGATTTCTGGCAGCTTTCTGTCTAGGAGCAATAAAGATTCTTCCTACTTTATGAATAATCAGGTGCTCAGGTTTGTGTCCAAGTCCATTTGCAACAATTGTAAGTGGATGTGTAGATGAGTACTAGAGCTGCTCAGGTTTTCCCCTTACTTTTAGAAGTTGGCAATAATTTCTTTCCTGCCACACCACAGACAAGCCCACAAGTGCACTGACAGTATGGCTATGAAGAGGTTCTTGGATTTCATTTTTTCAATGCAAGGTAATTAGCTACCTTTCATCAGAAGTTTTCAGCTAGCACTGTCTGGACTTGAATATTTTTTTTCAGCTCCTAGCAGGACAATACTCTGAACTAATATTTTTATTACCAGTGTAGCCAAGGACAAAGCTGGGTTTGTAGATTCTGTTTTGTACATGAAATAGTTCTGTTACAAATATAAGTAATCCAAGAAAGTTCAAGGAAGTGTATTAAGATGAGATATCTCTAAATCTAATATAAAATTTATTTCTAATCAATTTTGGTCTCTGTGTTGCTTATTAGAAATAGATACACCACAAAAGATGAGAACAGTAATCTATTAGGAACATCTCAGGTCCATACTGTATATGCATTCTCTGCACAACACTTTTTCAAGGTACTCAAAATAAGTTCTAGACCAGGAAATAAATAAATTCTAAAATACACATGACACCCATAAAAATAAAATGTTGACACTACCTGGTCAAAGTTTGTTGTCCTCTTTGGGAACAGAGATACTATTTGTTTGCCATTTGTTTGCCATTCTGGAAGACTCCTTTCCAAAACAGGGAAACTGATCCCAGTTCTCAGTGGACTGACGAAAATGTTTTTATTTTCTTCCAAACTCCTTTATCTGTTCAGCACCAGTAAAACTCCAGAACCTGTTACCATGTTGCCAGGTCTGATCATCAGTTCCTAGATATCCTAGGCATGTCAGTATGTATTGTCCATGAATAACAAGCTTTGAACTTTAACAGATTTGTTCAGTAGTCATTAAGCTCTGCAAACTGAACAAAAACTGAAAACAAATGTGAAATCATGTGGATTAGTAATTTTTTTTATTGAAGTTGTGGACATCTCTAATACAAAGGCTGACATTAGACTTTATTTCATATCACAGTACCGTACGAAGAGAAAAAAAACAACAACAACAAGAAAAACTATATATTTTAAATAAAGGGGTAAATAAAGGGTAAGGGAATACTTTCAAGGAATTCAAGGAATCATTTCCTTGAATTAACAAATATTTACCTGGTCCTGCAAAATATATTGTGGGATAAAGAATATTTTTTCCAAACAAATTTGCATGACATCTCTGCTCATTATTTTCTTGAGACATATTAATGTATCCTGTAAAGCTCTAGATAGAAGATATGCTAAGTTACATCCACAAGAGAATTAGCATGATGTAAAAAGGATCAACTAGCTGATCATTAAAATGGTGATCTGGAAAAACTAAGGTAAAAAAGATATTCAT
>MU012698.1:1167-13422 GCA_011074415.1 Stictonetta naevosa | reverse complement strand
GTGAGATTTTCAATGCAACAAAGTACAGCTAGCATGAGACGCTTAGACAAGTGGATTCACATGTAGCTGAATCCAAGTCCCCTTTCATACACTTATTAAAGTGGGTGGTGAAAAACCCTAGAACTATTTGAAACATTTTAACAGATTTTCCAAAAAATGATGTTTAGGAAAAAAAAAAAGAAATCAAAGAAAACTATAATGTTTTCAGTTTCTCTGTGCAGAATATGCTCCTTATCCCTCATGTAGTTTTGCATGTATTTTAAAAATTCTTTTCCATTTTCCCATGTCTCCCACAAAGAATCACAGTTCTATGTACCGATTTCAATTCTAGTAGGAGGAAAAGACGATCTATTTCAGTAATTGTGAGCTTTTGATATTTTTTGCCCTTTCCTTGGAAAGATGAGAGAATCAATAACGTAGGTCTCTGTTGGCTATATGAGGTCAGAGCCAGTGGCAAGAGGTAGGTTGAAAAAGTTTCATCAAGTCCTTTCTGGGGTTAACTTCCATGGGTGAAGGTTCAGGGTAGCAACAAAATTACAAAGTTGGAGTTTTGTCATGAGACATTCTTATGTCTAGGGAAAACAGCAGAAGACAAAAGGAAAAATGCTACTCAGTTCCCAATAGTGATGCTTGGAGATGGTAAGAATTTCCTTATGAGGAAAGGCTGAGGGAGCTGGGTCTCTTTAGCTTGGAGAAGAGGACACTGAGGAGTGACGTTATTAATGCTTTTAAATATGTAAAGGGTGAGTGTCAGGAGGATAGAGACAGGCTCTTCTCAGTGACATCCAATGATAGGACAAACAGCAATGGGTGCAACAAGCTGGAACACAGGAGGTTCTCCTTAAATATGAGAAAACTTTTTAAATATGAGAAACCTTTTTTTACCTTTTTTTTTTTTTTTTTAAGGGTGAGGGTGAGGAAGACAGAACACTGGAACAGGCTGCCCAGGGGAGTTGTGGAGTCTCCTTCTCTGGAGACTTTCAAAATGCACCTGGACAAGTTCTAGTGTGACATGATTTAGGTGTTCCTGCTCTGGCTCTGGCAGGGGAATTGGACTAGATGATCTTTCAAGGTCCCTTCCAATCCCTAACATTTTGTGATTCTGGGAATACAGCTCTCTTTAGGTGTGTGATACACTCACAGCAGCTAGTCTGGCTATTCACTCATTGTCTATATTTAAATGTTACATAGTCATCCTTGTTAATTACTTCTTTTTTTTAAAAAAAGTATTCTATTCTATAGAATTTGATGTCACTGACCTTTCCTAAGATTTCTGGGTGACCCTTGACTTGACTGGCCTGTGACTTAAAACTTGTGCTTGGATGGGAACCTGCTGGTTTAGAAAGGCAGAAAAGAGGAAGAAAAGCAGCTAAACATAAAAATAAATGATAAAAAAAAAAGAAAATTCTGTGTTTGCAAAATCTTTCTGTTTCTTAGCATTTTATTCTGACTTTTTTGTTTGTTTGTTTGTTTGTTTGTTTTTGTTAGGCAGAGAATAAACCCATCAAGAAGCTCATGAACTCCAGCAACAAATTAGCATTTAGTGTAGACTTTTGCTTAAAATCTTTTTTTTTTTTTTTTTTTTTTTTTGGTGTGTGTGTGTTCCTTCATTCTTCTAAATACTAAAATGAAACATTGTCTTAATGCTACAAAAATAAGTCCTGACAATCTCCATCTTTTAACAGGGAAATTGAAGACACAAAAGAGTGAGTTAATTTCAAATGTGAAACAACAATATGTTTAGTTGCTGTACAACTAAGAAAATGTCTGTGTAGGAATATGAACACAGCCTCAGGGATGAGGACTACTGCCTATATTCTATATGTGATATGATAACTACTTAATGTATTATTTGGTCTTCTCAGGTTTCTATCATAAAACCTTAGTCTAATTACAAGCCAGCTTCAGGCAGTGGCCATGTATAGTGTCCAGGAAACAAACAAACAAACAAACAAAAAATCCTGTGACAATGGTCAAAACAGAAAATTGGTGTAGCTGTCACATATCAAATACCGTCAGTCTAGACACTGTGCAAAAGCATAATTAGCCAAGCTCCCAGAATATTTCATTTCAATACCAAAGCAGAACACAAACACTCAAAAATGAATCAGAATTACCATTCTACAATCTGTTCATTTTTGAGTTCTTTCAGTTGTGAAGAAATTCATGGGGCTAAAACTTCTTTTTAAGAAGTCTCTCTCCCTTGACTTCACAGAATGATCTCTTACAAATTGATCATGGCTGATGTCAATGAATAGATTCAGAGAAGTAGTCAGAATAATAATGAGCATTTTGGTTCTGTGAAACATGGTAAAAGTTTCTACATCCCAATCTTACTTTTATGAATTATATTTGTGGCTGTTTGGCTTGTTTTCTTTTAATATACATATTATCTCTCAAAAAGTGTCTACATTAGATTATTCTTGTGGTTTCTTGTTCTTTTCACATGCTTGTTGAGTGAGTAATTTTATTGGATATTTCTCAGTGATTTGTGCACCTACCTTAGTACAGAAAGGAAAGAATTCAAGACCACAAACAATAACTTGCTTTGTATAGATTGCTAAATTTTCCTGTTTCACAGTGTATCAGTAAGATGAAAGAGAGAACTGAAAATCAGAAAACTACTTTGACATTTTATAAAATTAATATGTTAAATATACAGTGGAATTTGAGGGTTTGTGAAGCCTATTGTCTTTTACAAAATGTTTAGAGTATAAAAAACAAACAAACAAAAAACCCTTAATGTTTGTATGTCTAGAAATTATGTGTATAAATCTTTGAAAATACAGTGTTTAAACTTTGAACTTAATTTTTTATTGGGATATTCACAAAATATTATTTTGATATTTGCAAAGTCTGTGTCATGAGTACACTAGGACCTGTTGAAAGTCTACGGTAAATAGCTGTGAAAATAGGAAAATAAGTTGCTAATTAAAATTGACCTTTTCACACCTAGATAATTTCAAGAATCCCATCTCATCTTAAGAATATACTTTCCCAATATGTACTATTAGATTTTTTTTTTTTTTGATATTTTATTGCACAGACTCATGGTAAGGTATTTAAAACTTAAAAAAAAAAAAAAACATTGAGTTTTATCAGTTTCTCATATGAAGTTAATCTTCATGATGTATTAAATTCTTCTGTATTAATAAAAAACAAACAGCTTCAGAATGGAAGAAGAACCCTGAATCTCCAGTTTAATTATTGAATTGTTTGATTTTGAATGCTTCAATGCTTTTTTCTCTGTACTTAACGAAAGCAGATCACTGCTTCATATGCAGTAGAATTTAAATTCTAACCTCCCCCTCCCTCCCCCTGTCAAGAGAGAAAGATGATCCTTTAAAATCAGGATTACTACCACCATCCCTATATGTTCTTTTTCACTTTAAAATAATAATAAAATAATGTTAAAGTAGCAAACCATTTGTTTTCTGATTGAAGACTGAATCCTATAGATGCCTACCAAATGTTTTGTCCTTAAATATGTGTGTAGGCTACAACAATAAATTTGTTCACTTAAATGGTTTGTAAATGTTTGCTGAAGTGAGAGGTGTGGCAAAATCATTGCATTTAGCACAGGAATTTATTTCTCTCAACTACTTTTCTAGCCATAGTATTTTATAAGCACTTCAAGATGAAAATGTTTGTAAAAGTTAGGTTTTTTAAGGGATCACATAAACAATCCAGTGTTCTCTCTCTGTCTCTCTCTCCCACCCTCCCCTAACCCCACCCAGAGCATTAGTTGACAAATAAGACATCTTTTTGTTTATATAGCCTATTTTATATAGCTATCTTTCAAGTTGTTGAAAAGAAATATTTTAGTATAATAAGTCTTTCTGTGCACAAGGAAATAAAAGTGATCATTGTTGTTGAATAAAACACCAGTGTCGATTTTAGGACATTTAAAAAGGCAAACAAAAAATTATAATGCCAAATAGAAAAGGAAAAAAAAATGTCAGGCTTGGATGAGGTGGCAGATTCTTTTCTTCAAGATTTTGAGAGGGTAAAATATGCAACAGTGAATGAACAGGAACTTCACAATCTTTGTTATATAGAATTACATCAGTTCAATAACTGAGACTACAGTGATCCTGTTTATTCCCTGTGATTAATTTGTATTTTTCAGTTTATCTGGGACAAAAAGAATTAAACCAAGAAATTAAGATGGACACCTCTGTGGTCTTTGGATATAATAAAACCAGAAATTCAGACCCTAGTGAAGACTGAAAAGTATCATTAGCTATGCATTTTTTGGATCTAATGGCTAAGCTGAACTCTCAGTATTATTGTAATGCTGTACTAGAGACACATCAGAAAAAGACATTGCCAGAGCAAAGAGCATTAACTAAAAAGGCAAGTCCAGTCCCTTCAGGAATAAGCTAGTGAAGATTTCTATTTACTTACTTATTTATTTACTTATTTATTTATTTATTTATTTATTTATTTATTTATTTATTTTTAATAGGCATGTTACAAAAGAGCTTTTCTTGGTGTTTTAACCTGTTTAAAACTCCCTAAAACAAAGTCTGGATCTTGTCTATCTTCTGTTATGTGAGGGGTTAAAAATGATATATTGTGACTGATGACATTACAGAGTGTTTCACAAAACCTGGAAAGGGAGAAAAAAAGACAACTCAACCAGAAAGTTGTTTGTTGTTGTTGTTGTTTTGTTTTCTTTTTTTTTTTTTTTTTTTTTTTTTTCCATGACTGTAGGTAATACGGCCCCTAGAATTTAACCTGATCAATTTTAATAATTATTGTGGGTAATATTTTGAGCCCCCCAAAAATATTTGCTTTATTTTTTCTTAATGTGTGCAAGGAAAATAGATTTCTTTCTCCATCCTTCTTCACTCCTCTGTGAAGTTGAGCAACATAACATTTCCTTTCTATCATGTAAATGAAACCTTAATATTAATCCCCTGATGTTTTAATGCCTGGAGACACATTTTCAGTTTTCACTACTTCATCTAGTGCTGTATTTTAAATAATTGGCTGTGGCAAGAAGTAAATGCTCATGTTGCAGAAAGAGACAATGGCACCACTGTTGTAAATGTTTTGCCTTGTAGATTCATTTTTAATATTTAATTAAAACAGCACTGTAATGAGAAGAAAATATGGAATAGTCGCTTTTTTTTTTTTTTTTTTTTTTTTTCTAATAGCTATAGTCAGAAAATTACTTATGAGATGACAAAATATTTTCCATCCATTTATTAAAGATAGAAATGTTTTAGGTGTAATGTTGTGAAGGCACATGCTCATTAGTTACTTATTACTGAAAAATTTAACTACTCTTTCTCTATATACACACCTTGAGCAAATGCTGCCACACACATAAGGAAACAGGAAGCCATTTGCAAAGCTATGTGGAGCTATATGCAAAGTAAAAACATCTGAAGATCACAGAAAACAGAAACAAAACCAAAACAAATGAAAAACAAAAACAAAACAAAACAAAACAACAACAACAACAACAAAACCAACTCAAATATCACTTACATTTCATGTTGGTTCTGCCCAGTGACTCTGGAAACAAATTGTAGAACTATGAAAAATTCAAAATCTCTTGGCTGTCAAACTGACTCCTCAAAATAAAGGAGTAATATTAAAGTTAAAAAGAAGGACAGAAGATTGCTTTCCTCTGATTGTTTGTTGTTGTTTTGATTGATTGTTTGTTTTGTTTATTCCTGTCATATTGGTCAAATGATGAAACTGTAAAAGACTTATAATATGATGCCTATAATCTTCAAACATATCTGAATTAGGTGCTCTTGTTCCACTTTAATATTTTGAATAAGAACTGAACCCATCCAATAGCATAAGGGAAATACACACATAAACAATGAATAAGTAATTAAGTAAATAAATAGAATTTGAAACAAACACCCAAGACTTTATAGTAAGCTAAGTATAGGCTTTTCCTATATTTTTTAAGCTTTATTTTACAGCTATGTAGTTGTTAAACCATTTTAATTCCCAACTTCTTTAGGTTTTGTTTGACATTTTTCATATTTTTCACCTTTAATTATATTTTATGATATCTTGTAATCTCCTGTCAGTCATGAGACATATGTGAGTACAAATATTTCTAATTTGAGGCACAGATTCAGACACTAGAAGTTTAAGATACCCAGGGTATCAATATATTTTTAATTGTTTAAGGATCATGCACTAGACAAATTCTGTCACCATGTTATCAGAATTAATAGTGGACATGAGAAACATGTTTCTGTGTCTGTAGCAAATTGTTGTGTAGTGACTACAGAACAGTTAAAGAAGAACATTGGCTTAAGGATATTTTTTGTTTGGATAGAAGTAGTTTGGTTATAATGCTACATGAGGCAAAAGATAAGAACACAATATTCAGGGCAGTTCATATGGTACTGTTAATAGAATGAGAGAGACTGAGATCTTATAATGGGAAATATTGTCAGTTAAGCCTAACTAATTCAGCTTGGTTTAATCTATCAGGTCATCTGAAAATTAATTTTGTGTAGGTAATAGACTCAAAGCATTTAACTTGTCACCTTTGGAATTTTCCATGCACTTTGAGGACTCTAATAAAAAAGTAGTCTATTAAAATGAAAGAAAAATTCGGTAGAGTTTTGACTTCTCACATAATAATGACCTGCACATGTGCAAACTTCTCTGAGCAAAGCAAATATGCCAGTGGGCAAAAACTTAATATTTCTACTTTTAGTCACTCAGAAGACCATAGTCATAAGAATATCACCTTTGCAACTAGACATGACTACCACAGACTAGACAAAACCTTGACAGGTGTATTGAGTTTACATGGCAAGGGCTTGGTAGCAGGGGGGGCTTCAGAGCTGGTTTCTGTGACAAGTCCAGAAGCTGAACCATGTCAGAAAAGAGCCAGCTCCATCTGGCTCCAAAAGGGACCTACCACTGGCTAAAGCAGAGCCAATGATTGATATTGGCTGTGTATCTGTGAGACCAGATTTATGGAAGAGAAAAAATGTGCTGTGCAACAGCAGGTGGGAGAGAGAGGAGGGAGAAGCAACCCTATACACAACAAGGCCAATAACGAAGGAGGGGGATGAGGTGTTCTGGGCACCATAGTAGAAGTTCCCCTGCAGCCCATGAAGAGGACCTTGGTGGAACGGACTGTTCCCCTGTAGCCCATGGGGTACCACAGCAGCAGCCCATGGAGGAGCCCACGGTGGAGCAGACGAATCTGGCTTGAAGGAGGCTGTGATCCCTGAGAGCCCCTGCAAGAGCAGGTACTGGGGAGGACCCGTAACCAATGGAGAGGAGGTGATCTGACTCAGGAGCCGGTGATCTGTTGGGAGCTGCCTCCTATGTGGGACTCGTGCTGGAGCAATTTGCTCCTGATGGATAGACCCATATTTGAGCAGTTCTCAAAGAGCTGCTGTCTGTGGGAAGCCCATACAGGATCACTTCAAGAAGGATGGCATACCATGGGAGGGACCCCATGCTGGAGCAGGGGCAGAGAGTGACCCTGAAGGAGTGGCAGAGACAAAGTGTTAGAGACTGACTGCAGCCCCCATTCCCTGTTTCCCTGCACCACTCAAGGGCAAGATGGGGGGTGAAAGTTGTTTTTAGATTGCTTTTAGTTTTTCACTGTTCTAGTCTGCTAGTGATAGGCAATAAATTATATTAATCTCCTATGCTGAGTCTGTTTTGCCTGTAATAATAATTGTTGACTGATCTCCCTGTCCTTATCTAAACCCTTAAGCCCTTTCAATCATATTTTGTCCCCCTTTTCCTTTGAGGAGGGCAGTGGAGTTCAGCTGCCCAGCAGGGTAAAACTACTGTAGTATGTTATGTCAAACAGCTAACTTTCTCCTTAGATAAAAATCTTAGGAAATTTATTCCTGATAACTAGACCTAACATACTTTCCATAATATACATATATATATATTGCTAGATGCTCTATGATGGGTTTTCTTTAAGCATTCATGATTTTCTGACATTGTCTATAATGAATGGGAGCCTTTAGATAGTTCACTTTCTCAGAACAAAAAGCTATTTTTATTGCTTTTCTTATATACATTTCTAATCCGATATTTTTGTCCATTTTCTGTCTTGGCTCATCTTCACCACTCATTCCTGTTGTGAATTTCACCAGCGTCTGTTTAATTCTGCACCAAAATAATTTAAGATAATAAACAGAGCTAATCTTGAAACATAATCTTTCTTTTATGTTTCTTCCAAAAACTGGCAAATTATACTATTTTGGCCTATGGTCATTGTTATTGTATCCATATTGTATTCATTGGTCTTTGTTTGACCAGTGAATAAATGGAATAATTTGTGAATTCAGTTAAGCTTAAATAGGGAATCCTGGCAAGGGTCCCCATTTCCAACAGAACAACTACTTAACAGGAGTAGCTTAAAAGGAGTATTAAAGAATGAAAATCTGACAAACTTTGACTGCTTTGAAGAAGTCAGATGGTCTTGCTTTATAAAAGAATAGAGAAATTATTACTTTTAAATCAAATGACTAGTATCTGAGGATAACTAACTCCACAAAAATGATACAAAACAAAACAAAACAAAACATACAACAACAACAAACAACAAAAGGAATCCATGGGAGATATCACTACAAATACAGTATGGACAAAACGACTGGAGAAGGGATTTCCAGAGACAACTGATACAATGATGTTGGTAAACAAAAAATAGACATCAAGTATGTCTAATGGACTAAAATAAAATGCATGTACACGGTCTATGCTGAAATCTGTCATTATTGGAATGAACGTGATAACTCAGATTTTATATTATTTAACAACTTAACAACACAAATGCTTAATTACAACACTCACTTTTCCATTATTATTTTTTTTTCAATAAAATTTGACGGCCTACAAGATCTTTTGCCTACATCTTCTCTATTCCCTTATATTTATGCTACCAGAAGATACTTAAAATCAGCCATCGATCTGATGGCTCCCCTTCTCTTGCAGTAGTTTTTCACAGTACAAATTATTTCTGAAGGAAAACGCATGATGTATTTTGTAGAGAGCAAACATTCCTCTTCCTGTAGTCTAAAGAAACACTTTTGATGGAAGTTTAATTCAATAAATATTATTCTTTTCCAAAGTCACAAATGTCAGAAAATGGTCCATTCATACAGACTAGTGAGGTGTCAATAATAACAAAGTAAACTGGAAGGCCTCTTTTCTCTCTAGGTGGTAAGAGTGGCTCCCAGGCATAGAGAAAGAAATGGTGAGATTTTTATTTTTATTTTATTTTATTTTTTTCTTTGTGCTCTTTTTTACTTCTGAAATTTCCTGTCAAAAACACTGGCAGAATTCCCTGCTCTTGCTAACAAAAAGTAGAAGAAGAGAAAAATAAATTTAAAAACAAAAACCCAGACATTAATTTAAGAAACTAGATGTCATGGCTGTTCAGTGCTCCAGACTTTTTCCACTAGCAATTTGTGTTGACATTTGTACTAGGTCACACATGGAGTGAGTTTGGTTCTTAATTTAATCTTCAGTGAACATTTGTCTATATCATGAAAACAGAATATATTTCTGCATGACTGATAATCTATGGTCATGAGAGTCTTGAGAGTGGAAAAGAAAGGGTTCACAGGTCAAAAATGAAATACACTTTAGAGCTGTGCAAGAAAGCTGGTCTAGCATACAAGCTACATACTGTGCCTGCCATTTCAGTTCTGCTAGTATTTTAGCAATGAATTCTAGTATTGCCATCCTCTCAGGCTTCTCTGTTCAGAAAATGGATATACGTGTATGTGCTTCTATTTGTATTGTGTAATATTGTGTAATTGCTAATTCCTTTCACTATGAGTATTCACTTATCTGAAGAGACATTTTCTAGTCTGGAAGAAGCCAAATTTGCTTCCTAATATAGCCACAACATTTTCAAAACTATTTTTTAAAATTGGTTCTTTACTAACTTTGTCATCAATTACATTGTTAATGACAATGTCAGTAACATGCATAGGATTTGGTTGGTTTTAACCTTTGAATCAGACTTTTAGTTCAAGAAAAAACAAGCATGTGTATTAAATTGTGGGCAGATGACAAAATAAAAATAGACCCAGATATTATTATTTATTTATTTGTTTATTTTAAAGTGTGTATCACTAGTGAATCTCATGTATTATCTTTGAGTGGGGGGTTAGATTTAGATGATCTTTAAGGTCCATTCCAACCTGAGCCATTCTATGATTCCATGAGTGGAAGTCCTAGGATTGCTATTTATTATACTTTATGGTATTTTTGATTTTAGATATTTCACTTCATGATATTTTACATGCATCTTTATCCTAAAGCATTGCATCTTTTGCATTAAGCAATGGTAAGTCATACTTGGAATACAGTGGGAAGTTGTTATGTAACATTAGTTAGTTCAAAAAAATTTCAGGATGATACAAATATTTCTCAGTCTGTATTGCATAGGTTGTCCAGATGTAAAAAAAATATAAATGTGAGTAATTTTTGAATTATATTTAGCAATTATAAATGCTTTCCAATGGGTTTTCACTAGCTGCATAATTTAGAAAAGTATTTTCCACCCCTTTGGCCATAGCTGTTTTGTGCGAGAAGACTGCCAAGACTGCTGTGTAGGCAAAAATAATGTGGTCAGTTCTTCCATGAGAACTCTCATAGCACATCATACATTCCAAATTTCTGACAAATTCATTTAGAAACTAACTCTTCTCCTCATTATGGAGTCATAATGTGTCAACATGAGAAACCGTTAAACAAAGTGATATGATGGAAAAGGCAATGTTTCACTGAGATTTTTATTTCTGTCGTTTCTGCTATGTGACAAAAACATGAGCTGATAAGTAATCTACAGTGATTTACAAAGCATCTCATAATACTTTATAATTGTAGAAGTGGCGCTGGGATGTCTCAGAATGATTTACTGCAATTTGTCACATTTTGAAACTATTCCAAGAGTCTGGTGACATATACTAAAGAGCTTTCAATGAAATCTGAAATAGTTCATTTGTTATGTCAACTGGAAAGCATTAAGTGATATTTGAAAATAATTTTAAGATTTATTGAAGTGATTTAAAATATCCCATAACAGTAATTTAGTACACTGCATAGACAGTATTGTCATTAAGCAACATAAGAAAATCGTTTCATCACATCTTAAAGTTATCCATATAACTCCATGGTTGTAATAGCAATGCTAGTGAATCTATCACCTCAAAAATACAATTGTAGTAAAGCAAATAAATTCTGTCAACATCAGAAATGGTGAGCAGTAGATTGAAAGTAACTTACATATTAATAATGCAGAAAATGGGCAGCTCAAAGCAAATTACATTTCAGAAAATGCAACTAATGATCACTTTCCAAAAGCCTCTGTGAAAAGAAGCGTTACTACTAATAAAGCCAAATATCTTCAAACAGTGGTGATGTTACTGATTCATTAGTAGTTTACACAAAATTTCATGTTTTACAAAAAAAAAATAAAATATTAGCTCAATATACTCACTACACCTACTTCTTTTTATCTGTTTCATTGTATGTACAGTTCATAAGTCAAACAAACATATTTCACAAACATATTTCCAGTTATTGAGGAAATTTTCCTTTTCTTTTTTTTTTTTTCTTTCAAGCCTTTGTGCTGTTCAAGCCAACCATTTTTACCAACACATTCATGTTACAGATTGTCCTTATATTATTAGTACTTGAAGAATATACATAGAAGTGCTCATGCTTACACAGACTGAACCCATATTTACTCTTCAAATCCAGTAGTATGGGGAAGCCCTGTGGATCTAGTAATTGACAAACATGACAGGTTTGTAGCATAATTTAATGGAATAGACTACACTGCCCAATGCTTTCCTAAAACATAAAAAGAGTGATTTCTGCATATGAAGTCACATACAAATTGAATAAATTTTGGAGTTGTTACACATTCATCATTGTAATGCAATGGAAATGAATTAACTCTTGAAGCTAAAGTTAAAGCTGATGAATGATTTTAATATTTTTATTAAAAAATTAATATTGTTCAATGATTTTATTTAATAACACTATGTTAGTGAACTTCCAGATAAAAAGAAATCACATACTAAAAATACTATTACCTTTCCATGAAAATGCTACAAATATTAGTGGGCACAAAATAGTTTTAGCTATTTTTCAGTTGGTAAAAGTAAACCATTATTTTAGCTATAAGATATATGCAAGTGCAAAGAAGTACTGAACTGTCTTTTCAGTAGTGACAAGACAAGACAACTAGACACTGAAATGAAAAATGTTACA
>MU012697.1:468-12372 GCA_011074415.1 Stictonetta naevosa | reverse complement strand
ATTTATTTATTTATTTTTATTAACCCCAAATTATCAAAGGTTGTACAGTACTGAAGACAATGCAATAATATTTTTATTATTATTATTATTTTATTTTTAAAACATGTTTTTAAGCCTCTATTTTGGTTTCACATTCTTCTACACAATCTGGTTAGAAACACTTTTGTCACTCTCAGAATTGTTATCAGGTAATCTCTGTAGATACAAGCTTTGACAGAAGTAAGCGGGCAATTTTTTAACATAAGTTGAACTGCTCTCAACACTGATAACACAAACCTTTTCCATTAATATCAAGTATATGAAAAAGTAACATTTTCCCAGCTTTCTTCACTGAACAGATTTTTCTGTTGAAGGGGAAAAAAAAAAAAATCTCTTTCTGCCTTTTTTTTGCGATACTACTTTCCTGACCCTTTTCCCTTCTCACCATTCTAAAATTCTTCTGTGAACCTGCATTATTTGCCTCCCTGAGAAGACTATTAAATATGTCATCTGAACATGAGGATATTTATAACGCATTCCAAAACTCTCTTCTGCTTTGTGTCTTGCATGGGGCACACAGCCCATCAAGGGTGATGAGTATGTGGGTGGATTTGCATGCAGAAAATATATATATATATCTTTCATAGGAATCTAAATGAATTCACTACTAATTAGTTTAAGGAAGTTCCTTCTTAAGGAGTCTTATGAATCTAACTGCCAGAAGTGTTATTTTGAGAACAAACTCTTGGAATGAAAAATGACAAATACTTAACCATGAATTTTATAAAATATTGCTTATGGATTTCAAACTATTTCTTTGAATTGCTTAGATTGACAAGATTAATATTCACTGTGGTGCACATTTTGGAGAAGGAATTTAGGGAAGAATTTACGATATTCAGAATAGAAATTATGAATGTTATACAAGTCATATTAACAGGAATTGCATAAAAATAATGTTAGTAAATGCATACAGAAATTTTGTAATGTCACATGGGAATTCTATAATGACCATTATTGCAAAGGGAAAACAAAGCTTTTGTAGAGAAAAAAATATACTTCACAAACATAGTAGACTGACTTGGTCTGATTTTAAAGTAAATCCAAATGAATAACTTTGTACAATGTACTTATGATCTCATGTAGTTCTTGTGTCATGATCTCAAAACAACATGGTAAATCCAGAAAATATCACAATGAAGGATGACTAGACTATAAGAGGTATGTGGTAACTTCTAGATGTGGAAATGTAAGACTCTTCAAACTGGGAAAAATGAGGACTGAGTGATGATAGGACAGAGATTTATAGAATCAAAGAAGGTGGTCTGAGAATAATTAAAAGGTAGGCATACAGACGAGCCTTGAATATCTCCAGAGGGGTCTCCACAACTTCCCTGGGCATCCTGTTCCAGTGCTCCATCACCCTCACTGTGAAGAAGTTCTTTCATGTTAGTGCAGAAACTTCCTGTGCTCCATCTTGTGGCCATTACCCCTTGTCCTGTCCCCACAAACCACTGAAAAGAGGTTGGCCAAATCTCTCTGTCTCCGACTCTTCAAGTATTTATAAACATTGATAAGATCCCCTCTCAGTCTTCTTTTCTCCAGACTGAACAGACCCACATCTCTCAGCCTTTCTTCATAGGGAAGATGCTCCAGGCCCCGTATCATCTTTGTGGCCCTCTGCTGCACTCTTTCCAGGAGATCCCTGTCTTTTTTATACCGGGGAGCCCAGAACTCAACACAGCACTCCAGGTGAGAATTTACTAGGGCAGAGTAGAGGGGGAGGATCACCTCTCTTGACCTGGTGGCCACACTCCTTTTAATGCATGCCAGGATCCCATTGGCACTCTTGGCCACCAGGGCACATTGCTGGCTCATGGTCAACTTGTTGTCCACCAGGATCCCCAGGTCCTTCTCCTTAGAGCTCCTCTCCAGCAGGTCGTCCCCCAGCCTGTACTGAAACATCCGGTTGTTCCTTCCCAGGTGCAGGACTCTATACTTGCTCTTATTCAACCTCATTGGGTTTCTTTCTGCCCATCTCTCCAGCTGGTCCAGGTCTCTCTGAATGGCAGCACAGCCTTCTGGCACGTCAGCCACTCCTCCCAGCTTTGTGTCATCGGCGTACTTGCTGAGGGTGGACACTACTCCCTCATCAAGGTCGTCGATGAAGATGTTGAACAGGACCGGACCCAGCAGTTGTAGAAAGACAATTTTTGTTATCTGCTTGCCCTGTTCTTATTTATTTTTTCAACATCCTCCACTGGTCATGACCTGTAGAAGACACAGGGAGACCAACCTTAATTTCAGGTATGTCTGCATGTTTCTACACACGGCTGTATAATAATACATCTTTGAATATGGCCCCATTATTTCTTTAACTAAAAAATAGTAAAGTCAATTTGTTCCTGCCAAATCTCTGAATTACTTTAGATATATTTTTTATGTTATATGTGGTGTAGGAACTTGCACTCTCCTGATGGTTACTCCTATTAATATTTTAATGTTTAGTGACACAGTCATCCTATCTGTCAAATAATTCTTGCTCACTTACACTATTCTGTTCTTGTCTTAGTCCACCTTAGGAGTAACAGGAATAAATAACTACAAGACCAGACATTTTAAAACCCTTTTATCAGATCATGTCACTCTTGAGCACTTACTATGCAAACAATCTATGTCTTAAATGCATTACTTCATGAAAAATATATGTATTTTTTCTAACAATAGCATGAATTATGAAGAGGCAAAGTGGATAAAACTTTTCACTTTAACTATTTCACCATTATGTAGATATCAGTGTTAACATTAAAATGTTTTAATGTAGCACTGTAAGAAGAAAATATCTGATGAGAAAAAATTTTTCCATAAAAATTGTCATAAGAATACACTTCAGGTAGAACAAGTATTTCCCCTTCCCCTTCCCCTACCCCTTTCCCTTCTCCTTTCCCTTTCCCTTCCCTTTCCCCTTTCCTCTTTACATAGGTGTTGTGGGATATAACCATCTTTTGAATGAAATAGGCATGATACATTCTTTAGAAGGCCACTCTAATGTTATCTATGTAAGCACCCATAAACTATGAATTATTTTTGCATTGTCTTATATAATATATCATATTAGATTTTTGTATTGCGTATATCTGCTCCCCATATATCTCCAATTAATGGAATAAGCCCAAGGCTTTTCCAATGTGTATCTCTGTATAATTGACCAGTAGGTTCTTCTCTGTTATGAATGTCAAATAATTAGAAGATCAGGATCAAATTTCAAATAATAGCATCAGGAAGTAGATTTAATACTATACCCTGAGCAAACAATTCAGGACCTTTCAATCTTTCTTTTTCCTTCAAGAGCTAAGACCAAATTAGTATATTTTCAGGACATTATCATTTCCAAAAATGTAGTTGACGTTCCAAGACCATTCAAAATACATATTATAAACACAGATAATTAAAATTAATAGAATAATCAGTATTTGTACCACATAAAATATGTTATCAATTCATGTAAATAACCGGAACAGTATGTTATCAATTGTAATGCAATTGTAGTTTCTATTTTGGTTTTGCTGTATATTACTTTTGCAGTATTTTCTTTACAGTTTTCAGACATTCAATTTATTCAACTTGTTTTCTGATTTTTACATGATTATAAAAGGAGGAAATAAAGCAACATGAAACAATCACAAGACTTTTATTGGAAATAAAATATTAACTAAACTTGATATAACCTTTATCGCAAAATAGAGATAGAGGGAACAGTTCATATGAATCTTCCAGGATACATTTGGCAATCTATAAACACTTGGTAGCTATACCTTGAATGTTTATTTCTATTAAATTTTATGTATGGCTTTCCATCATCAATCTGTGCTCCTACAATCAAATCAAATATATTTAGTCAATGGGCTTCTGAAGGAAAATATTGTATCTGTAGGTTAAAGCTTGAAATGAAAGAATTTATTCTCATCATGTTTGAAAGATTGTTAGTTTTGTTAGGAAAGAAAGGCTTCATCCTACCTAATCCTGAATTATTACACCAATTTCTCTGTCTTTTCTCAGTATTATATCAGACTTCCCATGACTTTGAAAGAGCTTCAGGTTTTGTTTATGTCTTCCTGACAGAACCCTCATCTTTCTTTAGATGACCAGTACATGGAATTTGTCGAGTTAAGCTGATGACATGACCTCACTGCCAGAAATCCATCACTAAAGAAAAGGAAATGTTTTCACCTGGAAATACTCTCACCTGGAGCAGGTCAGGGTCCAATCTCAGAAAATTCAGTTAAATTACTTATAGTGGAAACAAATTATCAAAGTAGAAATCTTCTTCATAGATGCTATAGTACCTACCCATTAATGGAGCCTTTTGGCACTATTTATGCATTGAATAGCTATCTTCTAGCTCCAAACCCATTTGCACTTACAAAAACGTATGCTTATTTTAATGTCTTTTTTTTTTTTTTTTTTTTTTTTTTTTCCCTTGGATGAATTCAAACAGCATATGTCTAGAGGAGTAGTGTTCTGTTTTTTGCTTTTAAGATATTACTTATTGCAGTCACAGCTTCATTTTAAATCAACCTAAAATGTTGCCAGAATATTATTTATGTGCAAGGAGCTGTGTCTCCATGTTTCCTTCTGCCTTTATTCTCCATGTGACCTTTACCTCCACTTTTTTAAGTTGGTCCTATTACTTTGGTGACATATTACCACAGCAAATGTATGTAGCTTTTGCAGGGATTGATTTCCATCACTGGTGCGTTATTGGTAGTCCTTTCATCAGAAGATTCTTCATTTAAACACTATCTCAGATCAGAAGTTGCATTCCACATGTTCTGAAACACAGATCTTAGGTGTAAGGAATCTTGAAATATGAGGGATAGTGATTTTAAATGGGTCTATTTCTAAAGGTGCTACCATCATTTCTGCTAATATATGAGCATTTCAGTTATTTATCCAAGGCAATTCAAACCTCTTAGATGTCTTGACACAAGTAAGGGTACGATTTTTCTCCCTGACAGACAAACAGAAATATTTTCTGAACACCAAGGATTCAAATCTTTTCTGACCCTGTTTTTTTCAATATGATTTATTTTCTTTATTTCTCTACTTGGTATACAAGGTGTTTTGTCCCAGGAGGTATTAGTCCTTCATAATTCAAGTAAGAAATACATTTAGGCTTAGTAAAGTAGTATATAAAATTTTATATATTAGAGCTAACATTCTAAGAATAACACAGATAAGCTTAAACACCTTTAAATAGTGGGAGCCTCAGGTGGTGTAGCATCAAACCAGATTCCAACCTATGTACAGTATACCATGCAGATCTTGTTCACAGCATAGATTCCCTTTACATCTCACAAGCTATTATATGATTTTCTTACATGGAAAGAGATGTTTGACAATAGTCAAAGAGAAATGATGGCCACATAAGAACTTCTTGGTGTACTGTTAGATTAAGGTGAGGTGGTGTAATTGCTGGTAGCTTCTCCATTTCAAGTAGCTGGCTAAGGTTATCCTGCAGCCAAGGGATTTCTGTAACACAAGACAGCCTGGACCTGTTCCAATTGTGTGTTTTGTGGACTAGTGACTGCTTGAGGTATGGTGTTTTCCTGTCAAGATCATTGCACAAGGTCAGGGACGATATCAGGGCAACAGAAACAGCCACTGGATTCGCCTTACATTGAGCAAGAAAGGGATTATCTTGGCTGTTTGCCTGAATGAATATTCATATATTTCAGCCTGAAATATAAAGACTATAAATAATAAATCAGGAAAGGATCCTAAATGGGCATAGATTAGCATATATAAAAACAATAAACATTTAATTGACTATGGAAGAGGATGAAAATCCTGAGAAGGTACAAAAAAAAACCTTTTCTAATTCTGATACTGAATGACTGTGAGTAAGCAGATCACGGAATAGTGTTTTGTTGTTTTTGCTGTTTTTTTTTTGTTTTTAAGGGATTGTATGCATGAGGGAGTAAGACAAAACACATTTTTGCTCTAAGTCAAGAGAGAAGTGGATCAGTTGAGAGTTTATCTTAGATTTAAAATGAGGAAGGCTAAAGTGGTAAATAGGTAGCTGAGAGGAAGAAAGTAGAAGCTTAAATGAGGTAAGTTAGTTATTCTTTCTAGATTTATTTGGGCTTTTGAGAGGTAACAATGATGTTATTTAAGGAATGATAGAAGATTTGGTTATGGTAATCATTTCTAGTATGAATTGCTTTGTCCAGAGAAACCTGGAGAAATTGCTTTGCCTAGGAAAAGGAAGCGGGGAGGGGGGAGGGAGAGAGACTTGCCCAGATTCGGTATTTGCAGTATTGGTTTTTATTTCTCTGTAATGTTTGGTAACACCACTGTTATACTGATCATGGTATATTACAT
This sequence comes from Stictonetta naevosa, assembly GCA_011074415.1. NCBI lineage: Eukaryota > Metazoa > Chordata > Aves > Anseriformes > Anatidae > Stictonetta > Stictonetta naevosa. Next base: position 6,009 of record MU012697.1, on the reverse strand, counting down.
AATTTTATACAGTATTATAGTTAATTAATTCTTGCTTTAGGTTCCTTTAGTTTTCTTTTCTTATTTAAAGAAGAAGCAAAATAACTGGGAAAAAGCCATTGGCTAATTTAATATGCTGGATTGGAAGACAGCATTTGCTTACCTATTTTTGATTATTATTTTTTGTCTTTCTTGGAAATATCTTTGTTATCAGCCTCAATTAAAATATAAGTTTATATTTTGAAAGCCTATCTGAATGCCCTCAATTGAATCATAAGCTACAACTGTATCTTTTTGTCTCTTGCATCTGTTAACTAAGCTTCAGTTTAAAAGGGCCAAGTTTCATGGTAGCACATAATGAGAAACATGGGAGAGCAAGAAATTTCCAATGTAAACAGCAACACACAGCCCACTGGCTTGTTTTTACTAGATAGTAGTCATATACAAAGAGGCCACCTTTCTCCCTCCCAGAGGGTTCAAGACAGCTGCACTAGGTCACACCAGTTCAGCTACAGACTGTTTGAATGGAAAACATCAGCCATCTTCCTCTTCTTCATCCCCTGTCTAGTAGCAGTGGTGCATCAGAATATACATGCAGTTTTAACATCTATAACCTTTGCTGAGAAACCTATTAAAAAGGAATAGTGGATGCTGCTGTTACAGCTCATTATGTCTTCCATACTGAGTACACCACAGAGTGATATAACTAGTCCTGAAATTAAACCACAATATACAGAGAAAAAGGTTACACTCTAACATACACTGTAGTTGTAAAATATTGTTGAGGTATTTACAGACTACTGTGAATTTTAAAAATGGGAAAAAAAATAGAGATTGATGATGAGGTAATGATTAGTGGCTGTTTGTATAATCTGGTTTTGAGGATCATTGTCTTATTGATAAATAAAAACTACATACTCTGCCAGCAATACAATTGAAATAATTATTAGAAAAAAAAAAATTAAATTAAAAAAAATTGGAAGATAACGACACTTGATAAATTTTGCTTTTTTTATAAGAGAGAAAAATTATAAAATGTAGCAGTTACCTTGTTGCACTTTCATTATTTCCACTCACTGTTTTTTTTTTTTTTTTTTTTCTTTTTAATATTTTGGTTTTTTGTGTGTCAAAGAGTAGACAGTAGAAGAAATGTTTGAATTGCTGTCTGGCCAAACTTACAGCAAATGTTACTCTAATGCACATTGATAGATATTTTCTACTTTTAGGCTTACAACTAAAATATCTATCTTTTGCTTCTCTTGAATGTTTCTCCTTTGAAGCTTCTGTCTGAAGGTGCACCAATCACACTATAGTAGGATGTCAAAGTTGCCTAAAAGGAGTGAATGTTCTCGAGAATACGTACACGGTGTTTTCACTGTTTGAATGCTTATAAATGAACATTGTGCTTTGTAATAGAAGATATTTGGGGTGTTCTTTTCTGTCCTTACATGAAGAATAATCTTTACCTTCCAAAAGACGAAAGCAGATGACAAACATTGTTATCAAAATGGTACCTAAGACAGCAGCACAACTCTGAGTCTTTGATCAATCTGGATTCTTAATAAAAAGCCTTGTTAGAGCAGTACCCTTGGTACTGTCAAACAGAAAGAAGGATCAATGGTAGGATGAGCTCCTGGAAATAAATGGAGGAAAAGACAGTAGATGATGTAGTGAGATGAGAGAGCATTCATAGGAAGATGAATTGCAATCCTATACTTCAAGGGTTCAAACAGACAAATAGCATAAATGACAACAGCAAAAGTTGAACAACTTTCTAGTACACAAAAAAAGGTGTTGTATTGGAGATTCTTTACCTGAAAATTAAGTCCTGGGTAGCTTCACTGGAAGTTTCAAGACTGTCCATAATGCATAAGACTTTTAATTCTATTTGAAACTCTTGTTCTAAAGATTTATTGTCTGTGGGAGTCACTTCTCATCTGCATTTAGTTCTCCTTACGTATAAGATCACTTGTGAGACAATTGCCTACTCTGTTGCAGTCAGGGATATATGGGTAGTGCAATCAATGAAGCTCAGTGGTGTCCCATTTTTCATGAAGAAGATAATTTTGTATACTACAGAAGATAATTTTTGTATACTACACATGAGACATGGACTCACTATAATTGTGGAGACTGATATCTAGGAAATAGCTTAGGAGAACTAAAAAGGCCAGACAAAAGTAAGTTTCAGCCTGAGAGACACTGTGATACATTGTGCAGTGTTGTGCTCTTCAAACTTATCAATCAGCATGACATATTAGCTTTATTTCAGTTCCAGCTACATGGATTCTGAAATAAAGTTTTTAAGGATCAAACTTTGCACTACCTTCCATATTCTTCTTCTGCTGAGTTGTGTAGGAAAAGCAAAATAATATCTGTCTGCACTTTCACAAGTAGACATGGTTAAGCAGATGTTGATATTATGATAATAGGTTATTAATCTGTTCCTCTCTCACACACTGTGTCATAAAACAAAAGTGGCTTGCTGAACTTCACAGAGCAGAGGAATTGCAAAAAAAAGAACAATAGTTGAGACCATAGATTATTTCCTTCTTGCTGCAGCCAACAGATAGTTTCCAAGTATTGAAATTACTGAGGCATCTTAAAGCACACACATATCAGTGATACAAGAGTGCTATTTGGAGAAAGGTTTTAAAAGAGCCTGCATCTTTAGCTCCTTTGTGCTTCATTTCTTTCTTATGTCTCTCCCTCTTTGTAGGAGAAAACATGATATAACTGCCTCAAAACCACTGGTTTTGTTCAATATGATTGTCCTGTAGTAGCTGGTATATTACTACTAGGGCTCATTTCACAGGGCAGTTTTCTAAAACTAAGAACAGGTGGGCCTCACTGAGGGCTATAAATTTATTACTCTATCACTATAGTCAATGTCTTTCAAACAGCAAGGAAAAAAGATCAAAGGCAGAGAAGGAGAGTAATGTAAAGTATAAATGAAAAATGTTTTTTGTTTGTTTGTTTGTTTTGGGGGGGGGGGGAGAGGAGGGGAGGGAGGTGAAGGGGACTATCATCATTCATACTGCCCCCTAAGAAAAATCTGTTTAAGTGATATCATCAGCAGCAGCAGCAGCATAAAATTAAAAACATTTACATTACATGTAACTAAGCATGTATTTCAAAATATCTAAATCTTAGAAATTACTTTCTTCTTCTACATATAACAATGTAACAGAACTGACTGTAATGATCCTGTTTCTGCAGAATAATTCCTTGATGACCTTTTTCACTTTAAAGTAAGTTGTTCCTCCATCTTCACCAGATACCATAGGGAATATACAAAACAGTAAATGTTTTCACTATGCAAATTTACCTCTTCATGAAAACATATAATGTGTAACCATAACACTCTTTTCCATAATTATTTTCATATGTACAAAAAATTATGTCAGTTTACACTTATTCTGCCCTAAGTCTATTTCAATAAATGAGTTTCTTGGGAAGATTTTTGGAACAACAGATGTCAGATAAAGGATAAAAAATAAAACCAGTTGCTGGGACCTTGGGAAAACTTGTATCAAGTAACTTTTCCTTGAGAGATGCTTTTTACCTCTTTTAAAATTGTAAGTGGGCAAGAAGTACTCATATGCAGTCCTAAAATACAGACAGCAACAAGAGTCTTTGAGCTGGTAAACTATGTTCAGCTTATGATTTATCATAAATATTAATGGCAGTCATTTCTCTTTCTGGATACCTTCACCATAATATCTCAATATTAGTAATAACGACTGCAATTTTACCATTATTTTCTTAGGAAATAAAACCTTTCATTTCTTTTTCGTTATAGACCCTCTCAATTCTCTTCCAATATTGAAGGTTTTGTTCAAGTTATGCAAACTGTACTGGAGTACTCAGAAAAGCAATTGCTACTCAAAGTTTTGAGATCTGAAAACACTGGTTTACAAATTATGTAATTCCTGCTAAATTTGGGGAATCCATAAGAAATCATTCCATATTTTCTGTGTTCAGGGATTTTTATTAAAGTTCTGTGATTGAGAATATCAGATTTCATTTAATAAAATAAAAGAATCAGATTTAAAGCTCTCATGTTTACAAGCAAACCTTGAAAAACAACCCTAAACAATATCACCCTCCAAAACAAACAAACAAAACAACAACAACAATGGAAAGAATACTAAAAGACAATGAAAATCATTATTTCAGAATACCCAGGTTTTTACTCAATTATGTGAATTTGTGATCCAAACTCTTAGCATGTACCACCTGGGTCTAACTATTATACTGAGTTACACACAGGCTTCAGAAAGTTTGGTGGATTAGCTCTTTTTAAGGTGGTTAAGGAAAAGATGCTTTTTGTTTGCTTGTTTGTTTTGAGGGGGGGAGAGGAGGTGAGGGAGGTGGAGGGGACTATCATCATTCATACTGCTCTCTAAGAAAAATCTGTTTAAGTGATATCAGCAGCAGCAGCAGCATAAAATTAAAAACATTTACATTACATGTAACTAAGCATGTATTTCAAAATATCTAAATCTTAGAAATTACCTTCTTCTTCTACATATAACAGTGTAACAGAACTGACTTTATATTTTGTTTTACTTAGTAATTTTTATTCAGCAAGATTTTAAATTATTGCTCTTAGTGAATACTTTTTTTTCCTATTTTTAGAACTAAACTTCATTGTAAAACTGTGTGACTTCATTGTAAAACTGTGTGACTTCTTTGACATAAATATACCCCAGTCAGCAGTAAATCTGCTTTTAACTCTTGCAGAATTAAATAAATTAATAATATTTGAGAATTAAAATATTCACCCAAGCTGACTATCTTTAATGAGAAGAGTTTTTGACAGCACAATATTGCAAAGAGAGAAATAATTTATCTTTTGTTTTGTTTTGTTTTGTTTTTTTTATTTCCATAGCCTAAGATGTAAGAAAAACACTATTATGCATAGTATAAAAAAATCCCAATGTATTCAAGTTGGGCAGTGCATTACTGTGATTTTTAAAGGATATTTATCCATTACAACTTTGTCATCAAATATTGCCTGTGGCCTATGGTTATCGTCACTGTGCATTTACATTTCAATTGGAAAAAAAGCCACTTTCTTTTTGTCTTCTCTGATTAACATTTTGAAGCTCTGTAATTTTCTTGCTGCTCAGAGAAACAAAGCACCCAGGCTCACAGAGAAAACCCATTCAACAAGATATAAATATTTGCTATTCAGAAAATCTCAATGAGGGTTTAGTTATTTTAAACTAAAAAAAGAAAATTACTAATAATGATTGGTTTCAGCTAATGAAATGCTTTTATGCAAATATGTGAACCCTAAATATGACCTGGAAACAAAAGACTGCTTAACAGTTACTATTAAGCAATACATTAGGAGATCAATTAAACAGAACTCTTTCTAATGAATAAGCTGTACAAGAGTTGCTATGGTAACCTGAAAAGAGAAAGCCTTAGAATGCTAATTTTCCATTTTAAGAACATAAAGTATTAGAGATCTGTTAGTGACTGGTTAGAGAGTCATATACCAAAGTTAAAAAGTGTGTCACAAACACTCTCTCTCTCACTCAAAAAAAAAAA
>JAACYO010017649.1:0-13600 GCA_011074415.1 Stictonetta naevosa | reverse complement strand
TGCATTTTTCCACTTAGACATATTCCTTTGAGCTTTGGTAACGGCTCTGTTAATGGAGCAATTTCCACTTCCAGGTGAAGAGACATACTTTGTAGGCTGCACCCATTCTTCTTTACCATCAGGCCTCACTCATGGGAGTACAAAAATAACGATGCCATCCATCAGACTTGCTCTTATCCCAGTCCACTTGCAATAACACACACTCCCTCATACAGGTGCTAAATTGATGAGTGCCACAGCTGCAACCCCACCGTTCTGTGTTAAGCTGGGGGCTGTGCTGCACCACCAGTGATGGTGGTGGAGGAAAGGCCACAGCCACCTCAGCCATTCAGTTCTGATAACTCTCTGCCTTAAAGAGGCTTTAAGTGGCTGCAAGGGTTTGGCCAAACGCTGGAGAGTAAGTGTAGTACTGCTCTTTTGAAACATGCACATGCCTGAGAAGAAAGTGCAGAAAGAGCTTGAAAAACAGAGAAGATGGAGGCTTGTGCAGCTGAGTGTATCCAAGTGCACAAGTGCACAAATAAATTTTTTTTTAAAAAAAAAAAAAAAAAGGAGCAAATTGAAGAATATCTACCTAGGAAATACTTTGATTTTATGGAACAATGAACACAACAGGAGAAGAAAGAGAAATGAAAAACCCTTGTGAATGCAGGTTTTGACAGATATATCCACGTGGCTTAAAACCATTTGTGGAAAACGCATTTGTAATGTTGCAGGTATGATCTCAACTGCTTGTGAGTTCAGGAGAGACCCCTGCTAGCAGGCTGGCTTAGCAGGACAGATCTGGAGCTGAAAGTGGCTGTGGAGTCCTTCAGGACATTCAGAAGTCAAGATGAAAGTTTTCTCACACAACGCTGCCAGAAGACCCTGTTTTGGAGAAGCATGGGCAAACTAAGATGAAAGTAATAACAATGGTTTCTTGTTTGGCAACCAGAAATGATTAATAACAGTGCATTCCTTTGAGCTTAAAACTCTCTTTTGGGGGCTAAACCTGCCAGAACAGAAGGAAAAGTGGTTCATTGAGGTTCTTTTTCTGAATTAAATCAATATTTGTGGGACATCAAAGAGCTAAATTATTATTTTTAGAGCCAGCACAATGCTTGTACACAAAAAGCCTCTCCTCAAGGAGAATAGAAGAGCATTAAAGAAGGCAGTATCTATAGCACTGCACTAGTAATCTGTTAGGCTGCATGTTTATCACTGTGTAAGTTTCAGCTTTCTAAACCCTACCCTCTCCTCAAACTCTACCCCAGTAGCTTTTGTGTCCTCACCTCAGTTTCATACTGGTGATATCACTGTACAAAAGAGGGGCTGTATTATTTCAATTACATTGAACTGAAAACTACAAAAGCACACAAACAGCTCCGTGGGCCAGAAGAACTGAGTGGGACCCAGAGGACACCAGGGTCACATGCAGTGTGTGAACATGGCTCGTCAAGGCCCTGCTGACCAAGGCCCCCTGACCATTCTCCAGCTCTGTCTTCTTTGCAAGGTAGAAAGAGCCTGACAAAAGGACAAGACAAAGCAGATCTACTCAGCCAATTACCACAGACAAGTGTGGGAAAAAGGTTACATGGAAGTATTCATGAGTGAAGAAGGACATCAGGCACAAACTTTATGATGGTGGTGGTGATGATGACAACACTGATGATGAAATGAGTCAGTGCCAGAAAAATAAATTATATGTCATTGCCTCACATAATTTCTACATTTAACCTATTATTATTATTTACTAAAGATGGAAAAGAGGTAAGCAGCTCATTGGGAATCAATATAGCTTTTGCATTTGTCTGTGTACATTACTGTTTTGCAGCTCAATGAAATAGCGTGTAGTAGTACACAGTGCAAAAATCACAGTCATTTGACTTTTCCTCTCTCTGACGAGCTGTATCTTTTCCACTAGAGCTATGTAGATAAAGAACCTATATCAAATTAAACTTTAGCTGAAATATGGCCTCTTGTTTATGTCAAAGCTGGTTGATTTTATATCTTTGATCTTTCAGCTAGGGCAACAAGGCTAGGCTACTGATAACTTGCACTAGGCAGAACAGTCTGAGAAAACAGAAGGGATATCATAAACTGTTTTTAAACAACAGTGAATTATAATAGCTCTTTAATCTGAAAAGGATAGTTCCTGAGCTGGAATGAAGCAACTCAGTAAAGGGCCGGCCAAGTTCAGTGAATAGTGAAGTCTGTACATCATAATTTATTGTAACATTGCTATTTTGTGATCTGCAAGAAGACATTCATGGTTTTGGAAGTACTTGAGAGAAATAGATATTTGTGATCAACAGGTGCATTTACTAAATGTTTTCCCTTACTCTTCTTTCTTCTTTTGAGCTTTATCTACTCAGTTATTTCATTGTCCTTTCAGGGCCTTCAGCCTATTAATTTAAAGCAGATATGATATCTTTCAGCACCACGGTATTTTAGAACACACACTGGAGTGTGCATACCACCAGCCTGTATTTATGAATGCAAACATGCAAGCTGTTAATGCCTGGGCAAATCCAGAAATTAGTGTGATTGAAGAGAATATCTGGAGGCAAAGATTTAAAATTGTTTGTTTATAGACTTGGTAGGCATTTCAGGATTTGCCCAACCATTATTAGGTAGATTCCAATAAAAATGATTTATAGGTCAAGTAAATATCCTCCTTCATGATGACTTTCATGGAATTATTTCAAGACAAATGAAGTCACTTTCAGGCCTAGGGTATCTAGTGATCAAAATCAGTGCTTTCAAATCAGCCTCATTGGTCTTCAGAGCTGACTTTAGCTTCATCTTAGCAAGTGTCTGTCTTCATGTTCTCAAAAGCCAAATCACAGATGAAATCGTTTTAGATATAGCTGCAGTGGTTTTTTTGTAAGTGCTGCAAGCCTATTGAAAGCTAATTAACTTTAGCACACCAGGGAACACTGAAGTAAATAATTTATGCAGTAAACTTACAAATATGGCAAGTTTTATCACCACAAAATCAAGGCAGGACAGAAATAGCAAATCAAGATGTACTGAACGTGGATGGAAAATGGGAATTGAAACACTTTAGGTGGACCCACTTTGGTTCTCAGGAGTATCTAGCAAATTTCAGTTTAATAAATGTTTGGATAAAGTAAATTGTTAACATAACGCACAGAAGAATTAAGAAATATTCCTGCATGCTAATGAATGTATGGTCAATCACAATGACATTGCTAACAGACCTACCAGTAGTTCAGAAACAAATTAACTGGATGTGGCATGCCCTCAGCTGGTAGTAAACAAATTGGGAAATCAGAAACCAATGCTGGGAGAAAAAAATAATAATGCACCTATAAACACCTTATTTATAAATACTGAAAATATATGCGAAAAATACATTAAAAAAGGCATGCAACTGAAAAAAAAAAAAAAAAAAAAAAAAAAAAGCTCACAGATCTCACAGATATCTACTGGCATTAGCTAAGGTGACCCTTAAGAAGGTGAAGTTCACATGACAACAAATAGCCTATTGACACTGGAGTTTGTCTTTAGATATTGAGATCCTCAAGCTTAATGAATTCACGACAAAGGGAAAAGATGAAGTTGGAAGGGTGAAACATATACCTCCAGAGAGATAAGGTTATCTTGGCTTGGACTGTCAAACAAAGGAAAAGTAATTTTTATCAACCTATTCTGGAAATTCACAAAGACTTTCCAGGATCTGCTTGTATTTCACACGTGACTCCAGCGATAACAGATAACGTGTATTCAAGTGTATTGGTCTTTTCAGTAATCTTAGCCTTGCTCAGCTGACTTAACCTGATTGAAAGACGAACTTGCATAACCCATCATCAGGTATTCTTTTGTCACTGAACCTGAAGAAAGAGCACGTTTGAAATATGTTTAGTCAGCACATTTGAAATATGTTTAGTCAAAATTCTGTGTAAATTGTAGTAGGTCACCCAAAAAGAAAATTACATGAGAAAATGCAAAAAAAAAAAAATAATAATGCTTGCTAGTGGGTGCTAGAGCTCACTCCTGAGGCCACGCTTTTTATATTTCAGATTTGATCTCCCACAATGCTTTAAAATAAATGCTACGTCCTTTCTGATTTCAGGAGACCGGAATAATGTCATTATAATTTGACAGCATCTTTGAAAAAATAATATTAAATAAATGATGACGCCACACTGATGTCAGTACTTAACAATGGAAATTCCCATAGAAGTTCATAGAATCCATGTCTCAGTGCAAGAGTGCGTGGAGACTTTAAAACTGGGGCTGGAGCCCAGGGACCCTGTAGAATCCCAAATGCTTTAGTGTTGATAGTTCATAAGGACCTGATTTCATTTTACTTTGAAGTCATGTAAAAGAAGCTCATGTATTCTTTCCTGTTTCTCCAACTCTAACTATTTAATGTATTTCACACACAACCTAAATGTTAAGGGTGCCATTCATCTGATATGCTTTTGACATTTGCTTAAGGATGAAATGAGTTGTGAGCTAATAGTGTCTATTTTTCTCTTGACTTTATAGACAATAGCTCAGAAATTGGTAACTACAGCAAAAATAAATATTTACTGCACAGTACAAATAAATATTTACTGCATAGTTTTGTTAGATAGATCCCATCAATGGAGTTCTAAGTATAACTTGCTTTATTTGCAAGCACATACTTATCCTGAAATAAAGAGGATTACAAGCCTTGCAAAGCGATCTGTTTCTTCCAGGATCTCAGCCCAACACTAATGTCTTGTTCCAGGATAGAAACCCTACCTCAGGAATTTCCCCTGGTCAGGAAAGACAATATAAAAGTAGCTTGTCCAGGTACCAAACATTTCCTTCTACAGGAAAGTAAAATGTCTTCTATTGAAGCAGTTGCTGGATGCTATCTTGAACCATAATTAGTCACAGAAGTCATTAATTTACCCCAACAAGAATTTAAGAAAGAGAGTAAACTAGCTGAGTTCTACAGTTTTATGTCTGCATAGTGACATACATCACCAGTACTCACCAACAAGTTACTTCTGAAGTGGCTGGCATTCTGTGATCATTTCTGAAGTAAATGAAATAGAATCTCTGGAAGAAAACCACCTGACAATCCTCTCATAACTTTACTATGTTATATATGTGTACACTAGATACTACTTGATAGGTTAGTCTGTGCAGAATATTTTATTTGGAGCTATAATGTACGGAAGAAAAATATTTTTCTCATAAAGGATTTGTAAAAAGATCAAAAATAACAAACCTCATGGTCCAAAGAGGCATACCCTGAGCAGATCCTGAAACTTGTTATTTTAATGTTTCTTGATATTGAAGTATGACCCTGGCTATGTCAGATATTCTGTCATTTCACACTCCATGTCATGTCCTGGGAACCCTAAAACCAGGCTATGGCTGCTTTCTGACAGAACTACTGTTCTTATGCCAAATTTCTTCTGAACATATTTCTTAATTTATCAATTAAAATTTGTTTGAGCTGTCTCCATTAACCAAACACTTTGATCAGCTAGCAAGAGACTGGACAACACGTACTGAAAGTTTAGCAGATGCCCAGCTAGCATTTCACACTCTCCCAACCTCGTGGCCCTTTTCCTTTTTTTCCTCTTTCCTGGTAAGTAATGTGGATTTCTTTCACTGGATTGCTGCCCTTTTGCTGGTATGCACAGGACACAGTCAAAACTGACTGTTGTGAGGTCCAGAAGCGAAGGGTACATTTCATCCACAATCTGATGTGTGTCAAATCTGGAATGTTTAGGGTTACCTCAGCTGTTGATTTAGGGTAAAATGGCTTCAATGATACTACACTAGTTTGCAGCAGCTGAGGACGTGCCCCACTCTGGAGAAGCTGTTTGATCAGGGGGAACAATTAATCCATATCCTCTTGAAATAAAATCAATCTGGCAATATTCACAAGTCAATTAACAAGATCTATCAGGAGGACCAGACCAAATATCTTCTCAGTTCCAACCACAAATATATATTTGCCTAACTGGAACTAGCAGTGGGAGATCCTGATTTAACAGAACTTTTCAATTACAACACAAGACCAGTACACTAATTTGATCTTTTTTTTTCAGTGACTACCTCAGAAAGCAGCTGGGCTTTTATTCCCGTGAGCTGTAGAAATGTCAGTCATGTCCTCAGACATAGTTTAAAAGACACAGCTGGACCGAGAAGAGCCCCAAGGTAGATATTGAAAGAAGTCTTAAAAGAGGGCTGCACAGATGAGGTCTTTTCACTAAAATTAATGTAAGCATGGCATTGCTTCACTTTGGCAGTCCTTCAGGAGTGGTGGTCCACAGTGTCTTTGATAGCTTCAGTAATGGAGAGAGGAGGGGAAAATAACTCCATGAAAATTCTTGTTGTTTTGAACAAGCCAGATGATGTATTTTTCCTGAGTTGTGAGCATTCAGTGTCTCTTAAACCAGCATACAGAAAAAAAAAAAATCTCAATAGAGTCAGTGCTGACCCAGGGTGCTGCCAGTTCCTGTGCTGCTGCTCGTGTGTGGGTAAAGCACAGCACAAACACCGCAGCCCTTCATCTGCTTTGAGCCGGACGGTGAGCATTCCTTCCTCTCCCTCCTCCACCCAACTAGCTGATAAAAGGCATGTATAAAAGCTGTGGCAGAGATAACAAGTACTGAGGGAGTTTTAGCAGGTGTTGAGCATTAAAGTACCATCTGGGGATGTCTAATTCCAGCCAAAAGAGTCTCCTCCGCAACTGCTCAGAAGGGTGGGATGGGAGAGTTGTTCAAAGCAGGCAGACAGAAAGGAAAGCAGAAGCTCTGGCTCAAGCCTGGAGATTGTTACAGAAGCTGGAGAGGTTGTTGCAATGCTGTTAATTACTAGGAAGCATTAATGCAAGTGCCAGCTCACATTCTTTCTCTAATAACTTTGCTGATGTACCATGACATCTTGAAATCGCCCTTCACGCCGAAGGTGTTAGCCAGATTCCAGCAACACGGTGCAAACCACACCAGTGGGGCAGGAAAAGTGCTGCCCCTCCCTATTTGAGGTTAAATTAAGCTAGCTGATTCCTCACCTTCCTCAGACAAAAGCTGTGAGTAACTGAGGCCACCACCACCTGTTGAAACTCCAGCATCTCTCAGAGACTACAGCACGGGGCTCATTAGGTTATAATCAACCTTCTGAAAGGCTTCCAAGAAATACATGGAAGTCAGTCCAGGCTTCCCAACTGCAATTTTGTTTGTCAAGTGTCCCCCGAGCCTGGCATTATTAACTTATCTGTTCTCTGTATCAGCTGCAACTTCGAAGGGAATTTAGGGATTCTTCACTGCAAAATACAGCAACTGCTAAATGTCTTTTGAGTAATGACTAACTGAAACACATTTTATGGCTGGTTATGCTGTGATAGCTTGGCTAGGGAAAACACCTGTGAACCCCATTAATATATGAAAGCACTTGACCTTGGAACTACTCCTTTGCTGGAAAAATAAGGGGAAATCAACCATACATTTTAAGGTATCTCACAGGTTTAAACTAAAACACAGTGAAGATGTAAAATCAGACTTTAAATAACTATGAGGTGATGAGCCTCACTCTTTTCCAAGTTATTTTTAGCAAGATTATGTAGTTTTTAGTAGGCAAATAGATGTGTGCAGACAGTGAAACAGTAAGCAACCACTTAACACTTGTAGCTCACAAAGTTGATAATAAGTATTATGACCACAAATGAAACACACAGAGATAAGAATGGTTAGCCTGTTTCAGAGGGTAGCTTGTGACTCATGCCACTGAGTCATATAGCAGAGGATTTAGCCAGCACAGAAGATGGGTGCCATGACCCCATTGAATGCCATGCCTGACAGCACAGCTGGTCATTCATCTTGTCTTCTGCAGACACCCAGAGCTGAGATGTCAGAAATAAAATAAGACACCCACAACATGTGTACCAGGAGTGAGATTTAAAAATGTATTATATGCTTGCCTCCAATAAACACACAACTCATGCTGATCTCACTAAGAGGAGAGCTCCAAGTTCAATTGGTCAGAATTACATCTTTCTCTTTCATGTTGGCTAGACATGTCTCAAGAGCTGAGGCAAATAAGCAGAAAGCAGTAGGCAATGACTTTGGGCTTACCCATCTGGTTGAATCTGGGATAAATGCTTTGGGAGCTTCCACACTGACAGGAGATATCACCTCCTTCCCTGTAAAGACATGGCCTGTTCAAGAAACGTTTGTTTCTTGAACTGGCTGAGGTTATGCTTAATCATCAGTTCTTCTTTGTCCCCTTATGGATCTTACAGAATCAGTAGGTTTAGGCAAGACAATTTTTTTTTTTTTTTTAATTATGTTCTCCTGATACACACTAGGTTTTATTTAATAAAAGAAAAAAAATCAATGTAAAGAGTATACGTTAATTTTGTGTATAATTTCCTGCAATACACATTACTTTTGTTATTTGTAATTGCCATGTCTATAAAGCTGAGGGGGAAATAGTGCCATAGTATTATGAGCACAAAAACTTCAAGGCTATTGTATATTCTCGTTCTCATGCGGGTTGTATACTCAGGCCAGCAGCTAACAGTATTACGCTGGTCATGTGGCAGCCAGAGGCCATATTTTTTCTTGGCAGCTTTTGTTATTAATTCTTATGATACTAGAAAAAGGTGGATGTGCTTTCTTGTAACTATGCAAGGATAAAACTCCAGTGCTAAAAAATCTTTGTTTTCATATATTCTGAAACCATCACATTCTTTGCAAGATCCACATGCAGGCTAAAGTTAGAGGCTTTGGATACAACTATCAGTATTACAAAAACAATACCCTGCTATTTCTAATTATGATCATTTTCATTATGGGTTTTTGTTATAGAAGCCAACTGCAAATGGAGTACTTTAAGGTTAACTTCCGTGCAGACATGGGCTCTTGGGCAGCTCCTGCTTTTTTAAGCATGGTCTGTCTATTTAACACAATAACCCCTCGGCTCCTTTTGCATCATATCTTAGAGTTTTGGAAATGTTCCCTGTGACTGATAAATACTTCTTTAAACTAGATCCAAATACCAGTACCTAGGCTTCAAAATATTGGCCCCTCTCCATAGAAGTATGTTTTATCACAGATTACAGGCGTTAGAAAATACATGATGGAGAAGACGTATGATACCATCTTGTCTCTCCCTATGAATGCAGGGTGGTTCTCTTCAATATATGTCAGGCATCTTTGTTCTTTCTAGTTTAAATGACTCTCAGGCTTTTGTCAGACTCTTTACAGCTTAATTTTTCTTACTACCATGATTCCATCCAGATATTCAGCCTACATTTTACTACACACAGTTTTGTCCCAATATTTTGAATTGTTGTCCTTCCTCCTAAGTAATCAGGTAAGCAAAGAATCAGGATCTCTTTGCATTCTGTCTTCTTGGGAAATACAAAAAAACTTGACTTCAGGTGATGAAAAACCTTAAGTGGATAGAAAATGCAAGTGGGTCTCAAGTGCACCAAACTGAAACTTTCTCAAACAGTTATGGTGCCCAGCAGAATGCAAACACCTCTAACTCAGAACTATTCAGAGATTCAGAGCAAGAAATTACTTAGCTATTTTCTAGTAGTTTCTTTATTTCTCGTCCTCCCTCTCCCCCCCCTCCCCCCCCCTTTTTTTTTGTCTTCACTCTCTGTTCACTTCATTTCTTCAGATTCAATACATACAATTGGACTTCATTGAACTTGGTGATCTTAGAGGTCTTTTCCAACCTAAATTATCTTGACTGGTTATCATTTCAATATCAATTGAATAAATACAGCTACTCCAATAAAAGTATGTCTGTTGTCTTTCTTTCTTTCCTTCTTTCTTTCTTCCTTTCAGTGCCCTTTTAAAGTGATTGGTTTAAAAAGCACTTCCATGTAACAGTCATGTTTGCACTCTCACAAACCCTGCAGCATCCTGCTTCTGACCTTGGTCTCACACAGTCCCTTGTCCTCCAGAGCATTCTGCTTTGTGCACCAACGTACCCTTCAGAAAAAGTCTAGTGGGCAGGCTACCCTAATTAACAAGAAGTGTTATCTAACTAATCTCATTAGACAACATAATCCAGATTAAATTGTCCAGGCACCAACATTTAATGAGATGAACAAAAACATGGATCCAAAGAAAATCTGGATTTTAAATTGTTCTCAAATAATAAATCCAGCTTTTTACATTTGAAGGATCTTCACAAATAGCATTACATAAAAAGAAATAGGAGACTTCACAATAGACTCATAGGTAAACACAGCATCCTATATGCCCTCAGTGACATCTCAGATAAGTTTATTATATATTAGACATATCTCATTTGTACATATATATTAGGTTAGTCACTATATATGAGTGTAAATGTTTATGTGAGTGTTTGTATATACATGCATACACACAGATATGTATATATATAACACATACATTGTGTTATGTTTATGAGATGCTTAGCACCCAGGAGAGAAAAATACCAGCTATAACATCACATTAGTTGCAACACTATCAGCTTTTGTGCAAGCAGAATTGAGGCTTGAGGAGTGCCGTATCCCATTAAAAAAAAAAAAAAAAAAAAAAAAAAAAAAAAAACTCGTATGCCATATCCCTTCATCCCTTGCAGCTTTGGCTTTACTTGTCTTGGCATTGAGAACATACAGTTTCTACCACACAGTGGGTGGCCCAGTGACACCTGGGGGCATATTTGCTCTACCTCCAATAACAGCGCTGTGAAACCCTGTCTTCCTTCCCCAAAGCAAAATGTGGCAGCAGATTGCACAAGAAAGGGCCTTACTGTAAACTAGAGTTTGCTGGTGTTTGCTAAGCAATTTTAAGTATGCTAAGCTTTCTAGCCTCTTTATAGTCTAAGAAAGAAGTTTATCTCCTCTCCTCTCTCGAGTACCCTCATACTAGAGGAAAGCAAACCTGCTCCGAGGCACTTGAGAAGCTTTCTGGAATAATGACAGATACTAATGGCAGGCGTTTTGTGCTATAACTTATGGCTGCTATTTTTCATTTGCTTTACTAATTCCTGGCCTAAATTCATCACTGTCAAAACCTGATTGCCAAAACCATCAGCAAACCTTCCTAGATAAATCTATTCCCATGTTTAAGCAGCTGCTGAACCTGCTCTGGCTGAGCTCTATATTGACCCTGTGGCCACCTGAGAAAATGCTCACAGAAATATCGGTATCCCTTTCCCTCTTTCACAGAAGAATTTATTTCAGGAAGGTCTTCTCATAACTTCCCTCAATTTATTCCATTGCACAGTTCTCAACTGTAAAAATTACAATTAGTTTGTTTCTACTGAAAAAAATTAAAAAAAAAATTAAGAAATTAAAAAAACAAATCACCACCCTGCTGTTTTTCAGTATTGCAGACTTCCACCAAACTCAAAGCATCCACACTGGCTGCTAGCTTAAGGAGCATCTTTGCAGAAGGAGCATCACCCATAAAATGAGGAATCCTGGAGAGAATAGCAATCACTGTTTCTGAAAGTACAAGATTTCTAAGTACAAAAATATTTAAACAAGTATTTAGGATGACATAGAAGCCAAAAGCTTTTGCAAGTCCAATAACCTGACAAACAGATGAGGAATAGATCCACTGATGACATTTACCTGTGATCATGGAGGGACAACCTCCAGCACAGAAAGCCTTTGAAGCATGGACAGCCAGTAATAGGATATACCACAGAAAGGTTTTTCTATATATGATCAGTTTCTACACCTGCTGCTCACTGTTGCTGGAGAAACAACCCCAGAGGTGACAGCCTACTGGTCTCAGTATCTTTGAAGACAGTCATCATGCAATGCGGATGGGCCCTCAGGAAGCCCTTGCCCAGACGAGCCATCTTTCCAGACAAGTGCACAGACTTTTAGTCGCTTTAGCAATTGGTCTGCATGTCTATGTTCACTGTCTTCATTTTAGACAACAGTTCCTGGCTAGATGGAGCTGTGATGAAGAGATTTCACAAACCCCACCTGGGCTGAGTTACAAATCTGCCGTGGATTAACCAGAGCTCGCTGCAGCCACAGGGTGGCTTGGAGACTCTGCACAGCTGCTCCCCATGCATGTGACACAAAGCATGTGCCACATCCGAGGGGAAGGTCAGCCTCCTGTCCTCTCCCCACCATCCACCAGTAAATCCCCTCCCGGATTAAGCAAGTTCAGTATAAGGTTGTCTGTTATCTGGCTTTCTTTCACGTAGATCTCCTCTGATTCTGTGTCTGAGCCCAATGCAATATTATTTTTCGTGAACTATAATCTGCTCCAGCTCCCGTTTAAAGGTTGGTAAGGATCCTACTGTGTTTGTATAGATATATGTTGTGTGCATGTGTGTGTGATTTGCCAAAGGTAATTAGGCAAATGACTGTTAACTATTTGTTGTTCACTTTGTTTGAGTGGTCATCTAGGGGCCTGGTGTATAACAAAATTAACTTGCTAAATGCTTCATTGATGTGTGAAGCTACAGGCTTGCTTGCATAAATTCCTGCAAGGTCAGAGTTATCATAGAAGATTTATGTATACTTTTCACTTTTGGAAAAAAAGAAAAATGAGAAAATAATTAAAAAAAAAAAAAGTAGATGACAGATGATGTTTTAGAATGCCAGAACAATAAAGACCAGCTGAAATTTCTCACTCATCCATACAGAGACTCATGACATTTTCATGACTTGCAGATGTGACAATTTCATATTCATGTACTGTCAAACCAGTTGTGGATTGTAAACAACCTCATAAGTGCAGCCAACTCTGAAACAGAAACAAAATTTACAAAGGTTTTTCTTTACTATTCAGTCAACTTGAATGCTAACAGATACAACGTAAGCATGTCATTTTCTCTGTTTATAAATATCCATGCCTTTTCCATAAGACTCTCTATTTCTAATAGCCAAGGTGCTTGCTATATTTACAACCACACAGCCCTAGCCATTCCTGATAACACTGTAACTCATAACTTGAGGCTTATGGACTGACAAAGTGACTCAGGTTAGGAAAGGCTGCTGCCCGGGAGCGCTTCCCTTTAGCCATTGCCCTTCTGAGGCTGGGTGCCGCAGTGACGCCCCAAAACTGAATGTGTGAGAGTGGGTTGCAAGGGTCTGGCACAACCCAGGGGCTGCAGAATGCACCTCTGCATTGCCTGGGGGAGACAAGTGCTCACTTTCCTCTTAATAATTCCCTGCTCCCTTGAACACATCTCAGTTAGGAAAAGTGAAAAAAAAAAAAAAAATCACATCCACACACATACAATTCATTAACTCCCAGGCAGGCGCCCAGGACGAGGAAGATCCTGGAGGCATGGGACCTTCCTGGGAGCTTGTGGGGTGCCTGCAGAGAGCCTCGCCAGCTGCAGGACAGCACCACTGCCCACCAGCATGGACCGTCCCTGACCCCAGCTGGCTGCCGATGTGCCTGCAGCTGCAGCTCGCCCAGGCCAGGCCAGGCCAGCATCGCCATCAGTGGCAGCTTCTGCCATGAAAGCTGTCTTCTCAGAAAGACACACCTGCAGCAAAGACATTTTCCTACCAGCCACATCTCCAAAGGAGCTGTGATGCCTGCTTGTGTGTCTAGAGAGACATCATTGCCAAAGGGACCACACTTTCATCCTTTGCCTTAACTTCACTCTTTTGGAATATTTTTTTTTAAATTGAAGCCTGCCA
>MU012693.1:0-16729 GCA_011074415.1 Stictonetta naevosa | reverse complement strand
GCATGTTATCAGCACTCTTCTCATCCTAATCCAAAACATAGCACCCTGCCAGCTACTGGGAGGAAAATTAACTCTATCCTAACTGAAACCAGGACATCATGCCCTGCTGTCCTCAAAGTGGCTTAACACTTGCCTGATGATGGGAAGTAGCAAATAAATTCCTTGCTTTGCTTCACTTGTGCACATGGCTTTTGCTTTACCTTGTAAAATGTCTTTACTTCAAGTCATGCGTTCTCACACTTCTACCTTCATGATTCTTTCCCCCATCCTATCTGGGGAGAGTGAGCAAGCAGCTCTGTGGTACTTAGCTGCCTGCCAGGATTAAAACAAAACAATCATGCAGTGAAAAAAACTTCTCCCGATTCATGTTTTTCCTGTGCAAGCTTTCATTGAAAGATATGGGGATTTAGAATTTAAATTGCTGTCAATAATATATGTAAACTATTCTATGATTTTATTATTATTATTATTATTCCTAAATGCATGAGGAAAAATGATACTAAATCATGATGCTTTTTTTTTCCTAGATATTAAACTCGTGCTTATTTTTCAACATATAATGAAAATTTATGTTATGTTATAACACCTAAAACTACTACCAAATATTAGGGAGTGAAGGAAGGGATGAGATAAAATATAGGAAGAAGGCCTTATCTATGTTTAGGTTTATGAAGCTCATTTTGTTCCAGCAGGTGTAGTAAAACAATTATAGTTTTTTCATCACCTTAGCCAGCCTGATACATCAGTTTTGTTTCACATTTTAATCTACATGTATTAATGTGTAATTAGAGTGGGATTCCAAGTTGTAACTTGATGATTTAAGATGTTGCTGCTTCTTTTAAATTAATACTTTTGAGCAAATTTCCATGTGATTGGATTACACTTCTCTGAAGAAATCTTTCCAGTTAAGTGAAGTGAGTTACAGTTCATAGAGAGAAAAGAAATGGCTTCACAAGGGCATGCCTAGGCAAATCCTTGCCTCACACAGCAGCAAAACTCTGATGACTTCAAGAAAGTCAACGCTCGTATCCTGGTGAGATGCCAGTGTCTGACTTTTTTTTTTTTTTTTTTTTTTTTTTTGTGATATATTTAAAAATATTGAGGGAGCCATCACCTTTGGTTCCTCTTCTCAGCCGTTCAGAAGTTACTTTCCATACCTCTCCTGGAGTGCAGTGCTGACAGTGTGAACACAACTGGTGTGTTTCAACATGAAGCAGGTCAGTTTGCATCACATCAGAAAGAGCAGTCACTTCCACTAGAGGGGACAGAAACTAACAGAGCTGGGTCAAATTAATCACAACCGTTTGTCTGACTATAACCAGCTCACACTGCTGATTGCAACACTTCTGCTGAGAGGTCAGCAACTCAGAACTCAGTGACAGTATTTTCTTAAAATACTAAGAACGTGCTAGCCTCTCCAGTCTCCTTAAAGGTCATAAAAAAAAAAAAGTTAGGCAGATCTACAAGGACAGTAAAAAATTAACAGTCAATTTTTATGGTTCAAGCAATGCATGAAACTTCTCTGTCTCAATAATTAAATTTAGTTTCCTTCTTTGCTTCTTTCATAGTAATAATAGTAATAATCATAATCATAATCATAATCATAATATATGGAAGAAGAAGAAGAAAGAAGAAGAAGAAGGTGAGTAGGTGATGGTGGTGGTGGTTTTGTTCAGTTGGGCAACTGAGTTCCATCACAACTGCTCTCTTACTTCCCCTCCTCAAAAGGAAAGTGTGAGAAAATACAATGAAAAGGGCACAAGGGTTGAGATGAAGACAGGAGATTGCCCAACAATTGTCATGAAGGGCAAAACAGACTCAGAGTAGAGAGATTAGTAAAATTTATTGCCTATAACTAGCAAGCCAGGAAAGTGAGAAACAAAGGAAAGAAACCAAAAACACTTTCCCCCCATCCATTCTCTTCCATGTCTTCCCCCCAGGTGGCACAGGAGAACTGGAAGTGGGGAATGTAGTCAGTCCTTAATGCTTCTCTTCTGCCGCTCTTTCTCAGTCACTCCCTGACCCTGCTCCACACGGGGTCCCCTCACAGAATGCCCTCCTTACCGAACTGAGCCTGCTGGGGCTGCCCACAGGCAGCTGCTCTGCAAGAAGTGCTCCAATATGGCTCCGTACCACAGGGTCCATCCATCCCCAGGAGCAAACTGCTCCAGCACAGGTCCTCCACAGGTGGCAGCTCCCCCCAGACTCCCTGCTCCTGCATGGGCTCCTCTCCACAGGCTGCAGCTCTGGCCTGGGGCCTGTTCCTACGGAGGCTCTCCATGGGCCACATCCTCCTCCAGGCCACATCCACCTGCTCCACTGGGGGCTCCTCCACAGGCTGCACTGTGGAGATCTGCTCCATTGTGGGCTGCAGGGGGACAGGGGGACAGCCTGCTCCACCATTATACTCTCCACAGGCCCCAGTGAAACTTCTGCTCTGATGCGTGGAGCACCTCCTGCCCTCCTGCTGCACTGCTCTTGGTGTCTGCAAGGCTGTTTCTCATTCCTCACTCTCTCAGATGTTGTTGTGCAGCAGCTTTTTTTTATTTTTTTTTTTTTTTTTTCCTTCTTTTTCTTAAATCTGATCTCAAAGAAGCACAAACGACATCGCTTATTGGTTTGGATCTGGCCAGCAGTGGGCCCCTTATCTAGCATGGTGCAGCTTCTGTGTTCTCTTCACAGAAGCCACTCTTACAAATCCCCACTACCAAAACTTCACTGCATAAACCCAATACATCATGATATACATATATAATATGTATAATATGTGATGATATCTTTGTCCTGGTTTTGGCTAGGAGAGAGTTAATTTTCCTCCTAGTAGCTGGTAGGGTGTTGTGTTTAGGATTTAGGATGAGAATAATGTTGATATCACTCTGATGCTTTAATTTTTGCAGAGCAGTGCTTACACTAATCCAAGGACTTTTCAACTTTTCACTGTTTTACCAGTGGGCAGGCTGGGGTGCATCAGGAGCTGGGAGGGAACAGACCCAGGACAGCTGACCCAAACTCTCCAAAGGGGTATTCCATACTATATGATGTCATGCTGAACAATTACTATGGGGTGGCTAGCCGGGGTGGGGGCACCAACTGCTCAGGGATAGGCTAGGCATCAGTTTGCTTGTTGTGAGTAATTGAATTATGCATCACTTGTTTTGTACAAATTATTAATGTGGTACTATTATCCTTGTTATTATTATTTTCCTTTCTTTTCTATCCTAATAAACTGTCTCTATCTCAACCTACATGTGTTGGTTTTTTGTTTGTTTTGTTTATTTTTTATTTTTTATTTTTTTTCTCTCCGCCTCTCTCGCTCCCACAAAAGGAAGGAGGAAGGTGAGCAAACAGCTATGTAGTGCTTTGCTGTTGTACAGATTAAACCACTACAAAATTTTGGTTTCCTAGATTTTAAAATTTATGATAATTATGATTATTTTAGTTGTAATACCATTTACTAGCATGCACAAATGATTGCATGTATGCAAGTGTAACAGTTTTGCCTCAGAAGTAATGGAAGCTAGATAAAAATCTACACTTTAAATAGCTCTCTTAGGGAGCTCAGAGGCAATACTTATTTGTGATTCAATAACTTTTTATTATATAAACAGTAACATTAATAGCACAGATATTGTCCATGCATTGAGTCATGGAGAAACAGAAAAGTTAAAAGCAGCAGGGTATGGTTCTGACTTATCTTCTGAAACAGTTGCTTGAATTTACTAAATCAAATTCAGGCCACTAATTTCTTTAGGTTTTAAATCAAAATAACCCACCACTTGGGCAATGTGTTCCTGTTAACTTTTTCACAAAGTAGGTGCCCAATGTCAATGTTTTTCTCTCTTGCTGAATATTATGTCCAAAATTTAAATCAAGCATTAATTCATATGATAATGAATTATTTTTAAACTTAAACATATGGTCAATTTACTTTATATAGATGAAATAACCCACCACATAAGACACAAAGATTGCATGT
The DNA here is from genome assembly GCA_011074415.1 of Stictonetta naevosa. NCBI lineage: Eukaryota > Metazoa > Chordata > Aves > Anseriformes > Anatidae > Stictonetta > Stictonetta naevosa. Next base: position 12,753 of record MU012693.1, on the reverse strand, counting down.
CTGATTTTGGACACATAAGAATGAATCAATAAAGGCTGAATACCAGCAATATTGCTCGAAGTCTAATAATAATAATAATAACATTCAATCTGTTCTTGTCCTTCATATGTCCTAATTTGTGAGGTGAACTATTTGTCACTATTGAGGTGTATAATTGAACTATTTGCTTAAAATCAGACTCTGTCCGTTTATTAAATAGAGGATCTACATAATGCCAACTTTAATAGAAAGGGATTTTTGTTGTTGTTTTGGTAGTTGCTTTGAAATGAAATTTAGGTGTTGGGCATTTTTATCTTTTAAACTATTACAGTCAGACATCGATTAGAAAGCACATACTTCCTACTTAGCATTGTTGGTTGCTCAAATCATCCAATTCCTAAATATTTCTTGTATCTTTCTCTACATGTTGAGCTATGCCTGTACAGGACAAAAGAATTGCTTGTTCAGGGTAAGGTCGTGTGAAATATACAACTGAAATATGTCACATAAAAGAGAAGGAGATGAATGTACAGAAACTGTGTAGGTTCCTCATCAAGTCTCCTAATTCTCTAGATGAATAATGAAGTTTGTAATTTATATATCTCTTCCAAGATGTACTAAATACATAACCTACAATAAAACCATATTATTATTATTTTTTTTTTCAGAGATTTCAGATGGAGATCATTAGTTCCTCTTTAAGATACTTTAAAAGTTGTCTTAAATTCTAAACTAGCAAAGCAGCGATTATTTTTTTTTATTATTTTTTTTTGTAGTCTACAAGAGAAAATATTCAAATTTTTCTCACTATTGGAAACACTGATCATTTGAGCCTTAAACACAATTCTTCTAAAAAATTATCTTTTGTTTAGCTGTATGTGGTAGTCTTTTCAACACTGGAATCAGGTTAAATATATTTAATCCCAAAGGCTTGCACTGGCCAATTTAGTGGGAATGAATGAAAAGTCCTCCACAGTCACTGTCCACACAGAAGACTCTCTCTCTCCTCCCCTTTGCCAGAACTTATTAGGCAAAAAGACCTCGTTCAGCCTCATCCCTTCAGTCTTTCATATATTTATTATTTCTCTTGTCTATTATTATTATTATTATTTTAATTATGTCTTCCTCCTTTTTCTTTTTTTTTTCCTAGTTTCTTCACGTTGTGTTTTGCTAATGTTTGAAAATTACACATTAGAAAAAGAAGTCATAAATTCTTTTTCTTTTATTTTTTATTTTTTACCAGTCTTTATCGCAGGGAGATGTGGGAGCTGTCAAAATATTTTAAATCATGAGATCATACCTCTTCTTGAAAAACCTTAAGCTACATTTCCTTATATATTTTGTATATACTCTAGCATACTGACAGTGAAGGATACTTAAGATCTGAGAGCTTTACATTTTAGTGACAATTGAGAAAGTATTGCATAAGCAAAATAATTGCTATTACTTATTACTATGTCTAAAAATAAATCTTTTTTTTTTTTTTCTGATAAGAATGCCCAAGTTCAGTAGCTGTCCTTGTACTAAATTCACACTGTCCACATTGTAGTTTTTAGTTTATGTTGAAAATAAGATTAATTTAAAAAATATTATTTATTTATTTATTTATTTATTTATTTATTTATTTTGACTTTTGGAATCCATTACAAAGTTGCAGCTTTATTTGATTGTCTCCATTGCTCCTATTGAGTTTGGGCCTGTTATGTGCCAGTATATAACATTCTGATAAATTCATATGTCTCTTTATCTTGAGTCATAACAAAGGGGTATCTAGAATTTAAACCAGATGAAGGCTATAGAAGTCTCTAGACATGCTACAACTATACACACATGCACTACTGTAAGTCCGACTTATGATCTGTCTTGTGGTAGTAACAAGTTTGGATATTCTCCAAACACAAATGGAAAAGATTTTCTAACATGGACTTCCACCAATGCAATACTAATCTCCCCACCCTGTTCAGGAAGCTGAGATTGTCAAAGAGGATTTTTAACCCTCTGAATTCCCCCTGCTGGATAGATGGCCTTGTTTTTCCCAATCCACTGTTTTTTCTTTCTCATTTTTTTTCTCTTTATTTTCTTTTATATATATATTTCTATTTATTTATTTTTTTATTTTTCTTGAAATGACCTTTACAATATTGTGAGACTCACTAAGATGCTGGTACGAAGATGTTGTTTCAGTATGTCCCTCATACACATTTTTCTTTTCCCTATTTTTTTTCTGTTTCTGCAAACTCTAACACATACTTCTGTTGTGTTTTCTGTCCCGTTTACAAGACTCCTCTTTGCTTACATAAAGTAAAAATTTTGATATTTTACTTGGTAGGAAACAAAGGCTTAGTGCAATATGTGCAATTCACTGGAGTCCCTTAATGAGACATTGACAAAAGTTTTCCATAACTATGGTGATATACATAGATGGATTGTGTATTTCAGCTTTTAAAGCTGTTTCATGGCCAAGGAAAATGGTAATCTAGTGTGTAAGGGCAGAAATTAAGGACCTGAACTGTAAAGATAAACTCTACATGTATAAGATGTCTGAATCATAGCTGCTATTGTCTGAAGAGAAAAAATAATGTTGTTATTCTTATTGCTTGAGCATCATCAGTGTGATTCTCATTGTTCCTCAGAATTAAATAATTGAAGCAATTTATCCTCCAGACATATGCTATATAACTCTATCCATTAATGTTTTGAAGTATAGTAAATAAGACTTAGTGCTAGTTTCAACAGCACAGTTTATTACATAGGGGAATGATAAAAAATATAATAATTTTTCTGCTGAGACTAAGAATCCCATTCTGCCCAGTAACACTTTTTTTGGCTTTTCTATTTACCCTGTAAACTACAATGTTCAGCTAACGTCAGACTGGCTAGACCTTATAATGTAGTACAGAAGACTTGTAAACCATCTTTTCTTTCCCTGTATGATTTTAACTTAGTGTAAGGCTTTGAGTTAACATTTCAGCAATGTGAGGGAATATGTTTGTATTTGGTCCAGAATGAGAATGCATTAACAAAATCGTTACTTAACTACTCTATTGTTTTTAAACGACAGCTGGAATCTGAAACCATACATTATTTTTATACTCGATAAAACTCAAAAGGAACAGGCAACTGATTTTATCATTTATGTTATTTTAGTTCTATGTGGCCCTTTTTCAGTTCTATCAGACCTGAATCAATTTAACCAAGATGGTTATGGTTGAAAAGAACAAAGAAGTTTGTTGACAAAGGGGGGAGAGGTGACTGCTTCAGGAGGTGAGATTGGGTGATAGAGCAGCAACTTTAGAAAGTAGGGAAAAAAATCATTAGGATGTGGAAACTGTGTGTTCATTCAGGGATATGAACAGGGTTGATTGGGTGAGAGGAGGAAGGTGGGACAGTGGTGGCAGTTGGGGGTAATAGCAGGCAATAAATAGTTTCTATTTTAATGTTGTGTGAGGAGAACAGAGGCTCAAGTGAAATAATGTGGAGAATCATGTGCAGCTGTCAATATAAGTAAACACAAAGCATATTGCTTTTTATGATGGGTATTGTTTAAAACTTGTACACTATGTACAACTGGATTTTGAATAAGAAAGTCACTGGCATGCATAAGACATTCTGTGGACTGTAAATACAGATGTCTTATTGAGAGGTATACATCTAGAGATATATTCATACGTGTGTATATGTATATATTTATCCCATGAGTATGTTTACACTCCTATATGTATATCCTCTTTTCTATATAGAGAGATATCCTTCATCGTATTTGAAAAGTCATGGTAGTCAAGTAAAGTCCCTGGTGACTGGTAAAAGGGAAACATCACTCCTGTTTTTAAAAATCACAGAATCTCAGAATCACAGAATTGTAGGGGTTGGAAGGGACCTCAAAAGATCATCGGGTCCAACCCCCCATCAAAGCAGGTTCCTTAGAGCAGGCTGCCCAGGTAGGTGTCCAGACGGGCCTTGAATATCTCCAGAGAAGGAAGACTCCACAACCTCTCTGGGCAGCCTGTTCCAGTGCTCCATCACCCTCAGTATGAAGAAGTTCTTTTGCATGTCAGTGTGGAACTTTCTGTGCTCTGTCTTGTGGTTATTACCCCTTGTCCTGTCCCCACAAACCACTGAAAAGAGGTTGGCCAAATCCCTCTGTCTCCCACATCTCAGGTATTTATACACACTGATGAGATCCCCTCTTAGTCTTCTCTTCTCCAGGCTGAACAGACCCAAGTCTCTCAGCCTTTCTTCATAGGGAAGATACTACAGGCCCCATATCATCTTTGTGGCCCTCCGCTGGACTCTTTCCAGGAGATCCCTGTCTTTTTTGTACCAGGGAGCTCAGAACTGGACACAGTACTCCAGGTGAGGCCTGACCAGGGCAGAGTAGCAGGGGAAGATCACCGCCCTTGACCTGCTGCCCATGCTCCTTTTAACACACACCAGGATCCCATTGGCCCTCTTGGCCATGAGGGCACACTGCTGGCTCATGGTCAACCTGTACTCCACCAGGACCCCCAGGTCCTTCTCCTCAGAGCTTCTCTCCAGCAGGTCGTCCCCTAGCCTGTACTGATACTTCTGGCTGTTCCTTCCCAGATGTAGGACTCTACACTTGCTCTTATTAAACCGCATTCAGTTTCTTTCTGTCCAGCTCTCCAGCCAGTCCAGGTCTTGCTGCATGGCAGCACAGCCTTCTGGCATGTCAGCCACTCCTCCCAGCTTTGTGTCATCAGTGTACTTGCTGAGGGCAGACACTATTCCCTCATCAAGGTCATCAATGAAGATGTTGAACAAGACCGGACCCAGCACTGAACCCTGGGGAACACCTCTAGTCACAGGTCTCCAGCCGGACTCTGTGCTGCCGATCACCACACTCCTAGCTTGGCCAGTCAGCCAGTTCTCAACCCACCTTACTGTCCACTCCTCTATCCTACACTTTCTCAGCTTTGCTAGCAGGATATCATGGGAGACAGTGTTGAAAGCCTTGCTAAAGTCAAGGTAGATGACACCCACTGTTCTCCCCCCATCTACCCAGCTGGTGATGCCATCATAGAAGGCAACAAGGTTGGTCGAGCACAACTTCCCCTTGGTGAATCCATGCTGACTACTCCTCATAACATTCTTCTCTTCCAATTGCTTGGAGGTGACATCCAGAACAAACTGTTCCAACACCTTTCCAGGGACAGAGGTGAGACTGACTGACCTGTAGTTTCCCGGATCCTCCTCCTTGCCCTTCTGGAAGACCGGAGTGACAATGGCTGTCTTCCAGTCTTCAGGCACCTCTCCTGTTCTCTAGGGCCTTTCAAAGATGATAGAGAGCGGTTTGGCAATCACCCCTGCCAGCTCCCTTAGCACATGTGGATGCATCCCATCGGGACCCACGGACTTGTGTGCATTGAGCCCACTCAGATGCTCCTGAACTGCTCTCTCATCAACCAGGGGGGAGCCCTCCATTACCCAGACCCTTTCTCCTCCCTTCAGGGTCAAGGAGTCCTGGAGGGGACTCCTTGAAGCAAAGACTGAAGCAAAGAAAGCATTCAGTATCTCTGCCTTCTTGACATCTCCCCCGACCAGGACATCCCCCCTCGTTCAGCAAGGGACCCACATTATCCCTAGTCTTCCTTTTACTGTTTACATCCTTTAAAATACCCTTCTTATCATCCTTTATCTCTTTTGCAAGCCTCACCTCTAGGTGGGCTTTAGCCTTCCTCGTCGCTTCCCTGCAGGCCCTGAAAACACCTCTATACTCCTCCCAAGAGGAGAGACCCTTTTTCCACATGTCATAGACCTTCCTCTTCCTTTTGATCTCATTGATGAGCTCCTTGCTCATCCACACAGGTTTCCTGCCCCTCTTCCCCAGGTTCCTACTCCTAGGGATGCACCAATCCTAATCTTGGAAGAAGCCACCAGGATCCAGCTGTCCTCATGAGGGTGGCTGATGGGGCTTGGGCAGAGCCAGAAGCATCTGCCTCATTTTCGTGTAAAACGGCAGCCCCTAGGGAGGGTGAGTGACCAAGAGCATGGTGAACAGAGTGTGGCATGGCAGATGGTGTGGCAGTTTGTGTGGCAGTTGGCATGAGAGGGTACAGGGAGGGCCCAGAGCCTTGTCCAGCTTGATAAGGGAGCAGTGGTATCCACCCGGCAGAAGGCTATGGCATCTTGGAGCTCAGCACCCTCCATGAGCGATGCAGCCTTACATACAGAGCTCCAGAGGGAACACGCTACCACTCAGGTTTTAGGCTGCAGGGTGTGCCCTACTTTTATGCAAGGTCAGGATGGCCTGAGTGAGCACACCTGTGCTAAGTGTACTAAGGTTGAAGCACTCCTCCACCTGGACTGGAGAGTGAGAGGGCTCCAGGAAGAGGTGAATAGGCTGAGGAGTTTAATAGAGGGTTTTCCCTGTTCTCTCTCCACCTGGCTGGCAGCATTGTCTTAGAGGATGAGGCAATGGCAACAAGTCCCTGCCTGGCACAGCAGTCACACCCCTCAGGGACTTCCCCTTCCAAGGTGCCTGTGCACAGCAGGTATGAAGCTTTGCAGGTTGATCTGAACAATATTAAGTAACATGATACATCTGGCTTGGAGGTGACACCCAGGCCATATGAACCTGTTCCCAGAATTAAGACAGCACCAATCAAGAAAAAAAGATGTGTCATTGTCATGGGAGACTCCGTTCTGAACGGAACAGAAGGTCCAATATGCAGACTGGACCTGCTTCATAGGGAGATCTGCTGCCTCCCTGTGCCGGAAACAAGGGATATGAGGAGAAAGTTTCCTGGCCTGGTTTGGCCCTTGGCCTATTACCCGTTATTGACTTTTTGGGTAGGTGGTGGTGGAGCACCAAGATAGAGTCTGAAGGCAGTAAAGAGACATCATGGCCTTGGGACAACCAGTTCGGGGTTCAGGAGAACAGGTGGTGTTTTCCTCTATCCCTCTGGTTTCAGGGATTGACATGGCAAGGAACAGGAAGAACCAGTAAATCAATATCTGTCTCCTAGCCTCATGTCACTGTCAGATTTTTATTTTATTTTATTTTATTTTTAATCACAGGTCATTTTTCAAGACACCAGGCCTGCTGGCAATGGATGGGGTTCATCTGTCTATAAAGGGGAAAAGGATCTTTGTTCAGGAGTCAGCAGGACTCATTGACGGGGCTTTAAACTAGATTTGAAGGGGGAAAGGGATAAAAACAGGCTTAACAGAGACAAGCCTGGGGGTGGTACAGCAATGGCTATGGGATGATGTGCTAGCAAGGTCCATCAGTCAGCTGCCTCTGTTGAAGCAGAGGATGGAGAGTCATGTGGCAACAAAGACACAAGGAACATTGACAGATTCAAAATCATCAGTGTGCCTGAGAATGTTCATGAATGAAATAGGTAGGGTTCTGCCCCTAAAAAAGTGACATGACCACTAGCCCAAATAAAGTACATCTGCACCAATGCTTGCAGTATGGCCAACAGAAAGGAGGACCTGGAAGCCATTGTGCGACAGGAGAATTATGACATAGTTGTTATCACTAAAACACAGTGGGATGGCTTGCATGACTGGAGCACTGCAATGGATGGCTACAAAATCTTCGGAAGGGATAGGCTAGAAGGAGAGGTGGTGGGGTGACCTTGTATGTAAGGGATTTTTTGTATTGTCTTGAGAATAATAATGGGAATGACAATGTTGAATGTTTATGGGTAAGAATCAGAGGGAAGGTCAATAAGGCAGATGTCCTAATTGGCATCTGTTATATACAACCTAACAAGGCAGAAGAGGCAGATAAAGTAGTGTACAAACAGCTAGGATAAGTCTTGCAATCTCTAGCCCTTGTTCTTGTGGGGGATTTCAACTTACAAGGTGTCTGCTGGAAATAGAACACAGTGGAGAGGAAACAGTCTAGGAGATTTCAGAGTGCATGGAAGGTATCTTCATGACACAGATGGTGATTGAGCCAACTAGGGACAATACCCCAGTGGACTTTTTGCTCATAAATACAGAAGAATTTGTGGGTGATGTGAAGGTTGGAGACCACCTTGTACACAGTGATCATGAATTAATAGAGTTTTGCATTCTCGGAATAGTAGAGACAGAAGTTAGCAGAACTGGCACCCTAGACTTCCAAAGAGCAGACTCTGGCCTATAGGGAGACTGGTTTGCAGAATCCCTTGGGAGTCAGTCCTAATGGGCAAAGGAGTCCAGGAATGCTGAACACTCTTCAAGAAAGAAATCCTCAATGAACAGAAGCAGGACATCCCCACATGCCAAAAGATGAGCCAATGTGGAAGAATACCAGCCTGGCTGGAGAGGAAGCTGTGGCTAGATCTCAGGAAGAAAAAGAGGGTTTACGACCTTTGGAAGAAAAAATGGGCTAATCAGGAGGACTACACAGATGTTGTGAGTCTGTGGAGGGATAAAATTAGAAAGGCCAAAGCCCAATTTGAGCTCAATCTGGCTACTGCTTTTAAGGACAATAAAAATTGTTTTTATAAATATATAAGCAAGAAATGGAGGACTAAGAAGAATATCCATCCTTTATTGAATGAAAGATATTGACAAGAGACGAGGAAAAGGCTGTGGTACTTAATGCCTTCTTTGCCTCAGCCTTTAGCAGCCAGACCAGTTGTTCTCAAGATACTCAGCCCCCATATCTGGTAGATAGGGATAGGAGCAGAATGAAGACCTCAAAATCCATGAGGAAATGGTTAGCAACCTGCTACTCCACTTAGATGTATGCAAATCTATTGGGACAGTTTGGATCCACCTGAGGGTACTGAGGGAGCTTGCAGAAGTGCTCACCAATTTGCTTTCTCTCATTTATCAGCAGTCCTGGCTACCAGGGGAGCTCCCAGTCAACTGTTGGCTAGCAAATGTGACGCCAACGTATGAGAAGGGTCCAGGAAACTGCAGGCCTGTCAGTCTAACCTTGATGATGGGGTAGCTCATGGAGCAGGTTATTTTGAGTCATCATGCAACACCTACAGGACAACCAGGTGATTAGGTTCAGACAGCATTGGTTTCTGAAAGGCAAGTCCTGCTTGACCATCCTCATCTCCTTGTATGACCAGAAAGCCCCCACCCACCAAGGGAAAGACTGTGTATGTGGTCTACCTAGACATCAGTAAGGTTTTTGACACCATTTCCCACTGAATTCTCCTAAACAAACTGGCTGCTCAAGATTTGGATAGGTGTACACTTCCTTGGTTTAAAAACTAGCTGGGTGGCCAGGCCCCAAGGTTTGTGGTGAATGGGGTTAAATCCAGTCACAAGTGGTGTCGCCCTGGGCTCAGTATCAGGGACGATTTTCTTCAAAATCTTTATTGATGATCTGGATGAATGGATCAAATGCACCCTCAGTAAGTTCACAGATAAAACCAGATTAGGCATGAGTGTTGATCTGCTCAAGGGTAGAAGGGCTCTGTAGAGGGATCTGGATAGGCTGGACTGATGGGACAAGGCCAACAATATAAGGTTCATCAAGACTAAATGCTGGGTCCTGCACTTACCTCACAACAACCCTACAACAATGCTACAGGCTGGGGGAAGAATGGCTGAAAAGCTGTCCAGCTGAAAGGGAACTGGGGGTATTGGTTTATAGCCAAATGAATATGAGCCAGCAGTGTTCTCAGATGGCCAAGAAGAGCAACAACATCCTGGCTTGTATCAGAAATAGTGTAGCCAGTGGGACTAAGGAAGTGATTGTCCTCCTGTACTCGGCTCTGATGAGGCTGAACCTCAAATGCTGTGTTAATTTTTGGGTCCCTCACTATAAAAAAGACACTGAGGTGCTGGAGTGTGTCCAAAGAAGGGTATGAAGCTGGTGAAGGGTCTAGAGAACAAATTTTATGAAGAGAAGCTGAGGGAGCTGGCTGGGGTTGCTTAGCTTGGAGAAAAGAAGGCTCAGGGAAGACCTTATTGTACTTTACAATTACCTTCAAGGAGGTTGTAGTGAGGTAGGGATCAGACTCTTCTCCCAAACACCAAGTGATAAGACGAGGGAAAATGTCCTCAAGGTGTGCCAGGAGAGGTTTAGATAGGATATTAGGGGAAATTTCTACTCTGAAAGGGTTGTGCAGCATTAGAATAGGCTGTCCAGTGAAGTAATTGAATCACTATCCGTGGAGGTCTTCAAGAAATGTGTAGATGTGGAACTTCATAGCACAGTTTAGTGGTGGACTTGTCAGTACTAGGTTAAAGCTTGGACTAGATGATCTTAAAGGGTTTTTCCAACCTGAATGATTCCATGGTTCTATGATTATGACATGGACAGTTGTATGGGTTCGGTAAGATACTCAGTAATCTGTTCCAGGTTGTGGACTGCCAATCTAGTTTTAAAAATTGTATGTGTTAACATCAATAGCATAAAGAAAAGGAAGAGAAAGAAAAAGTGGTAGCAACAATGTTACTTTTTCAGCTAGTAACAGTCAAATTTATAAGAAGTGAATGTAGGATTTCAAGTTTCAAGTAATTGATAGCATTAAAATAATTGTGTATTAGGAAATACTAAAAAAGAAACAGAAAGTTTTGACCAAATTTTCTTAGTCCGTTAACCCATAAAACAAGATTTTAAGTAGTTATGTTTTGCTAAGAATTCCTTCTCTAAGTTGTTTTTTTCTGTCTCAATGCAGAAAAATCACAAAATGGATAAGAAAAAATGAGTACTTGGTCATATCATACATCTACCCAATCCAATGGGCTGATTCCAACAACAGCTGTAAGTAGCTGCTAAGGGCAAGATAAAAATTGGAAAATATACATGATTTTTCTTCCTTCAGGCAAGTAGTGTCATATACCCTGTAACAAATAACTACTTTTAGTTTGTTTTCAGTCTGGCACCTATTAGCTCTATATGATGATAACTAGTCTTCACAGATGAGAAGATCATGAATCTTCACTAAACCTATGGTGCTTATATTTTTGTATCATCAGACCACCAGTGCGGGGGCGGCGGGCGGCCCCCCCTTTTTTTGTCCTCCAGAGGGAAGATTGGAAGATTGTTGGCTCTACCTGTAAGTTTTATTTAAAAAAACACCAATCGTGTTATACTTTATCAACTTTATTGCATAGAAAACGAAGCCTTTCCTGTTCTACTTTATCTAGGTTTTTCAAAACTGCACTGTAATGAAGGTGTAGATGAACCATGATTTACACTGATGTTATTCCTTTCCTTATGAATTTCTGTTTTTTTTTTTTTTTTTTGTATAATCTTGTTTGATTTGCTTCTCTCACTTAGAAATATAGCTGTGCTATCCATTACACTAATGAGCTGGTTGATGTTATAAATACCCCCTATGTCTTTCACTCAGGGCTTGTTTACTCATTTAATTCCAGCTCAATTAACTGATAGCGGATGTTCAGCTGGAAAGATGTGGGAACTTAAGTAAGCATGGATGTTCTGAATTCATGGCACTGTGACCTTACACAGTGTCTAGTCAACTTAAAATGAAACACAGAAAAGTTAAACCCTAATTAATTTTTGAACCAGGCTTAAATTAGAAGTACTGCTCAGACTAAGGATAGAGAAAAAATGGTTAACATATTACTTATTCATCTGTGGGAACTCCAAATTCAACTGATTTCATGGATTACTAAAAATGAACAATTGTATCATACAATCAGCCTCATTCCCTCCCCCCCCTTCCCTCCACCCTCATCTCTGAGTTTTTTCCCAGAAATATTTTGTAAAACTGTTAGACTTTTGAAAAGGTAGATTTCTAAGAAAGGTGATAACTTTGATATCCTTTTGGACAAGTTCCTGGAAGCAGGTGAACTAATATAGAGCTCTATATAGGGGAAGAATTGTTTAACTGAGAAAATCCTAAGAATTTAAACTGATGTTTGAATTCCTGGTAGGCTCCATTAAAAGTGTCAAATAATTGGCTTCCTAATGGAAATAAAGACACATATTCAATGCAAAAGGCTGTAACTCCTGAATGACCTTTGAGCTGATAAGGTACCAGAAAAAATATACAAGCGTACCTTAAACTATGCAATTTTCTAATTTATGTGAGATTATAGCAGTTAAGAATGAATGACAGCTGTTTTTTTGTGAGTTAAATATCTCAGAATATTTCAGTATTAGGACAGAAGTGCCTTCTACCATGCATATATATTACTCCGTTAACATTATTATTAGTAGTATTAGTAGTTTTATTTAATATAGTATTAAAATTAGAGCCCAAGATCCCAAGCTGTGCTGAGCACTACAGAAGAACAGAAGAAGAAATTTTTCTAATCTCACATATTTATTGCTGAATGATGTAAGAAGAGATTCATGTAAATGTATGCAATGATGTGAAATATATGAATGATGTAGAAAAGAGATTTTAAAATTAAAATAACCATAATAAAAAAGAGACTAACCACTGTAGGATTGTCCTGTAGTTACTCTTGGAAGATATTCAGCTGGGCACCCACCTTGCCAATTTTTCATCCTCAAACAGTTCTTATTCAATTAACAACCACTATGAACATAAAAAGAAAAACTGACATAAGAAAAATCTTACCAAATATCACTTCAGAGAATTAACCTTTGGTTTTACAGTTAAGTGTACATGTGTACATCCAGCTAAATTTCTAAATAATTCAGCTATGAAATCTTGAAATCTGTATATACTACTTTGCCAAATTATCTTTGTGGCTTTGGAACTAAGTTCAAACTTTTCAAGTGATTTCTGGCCTAGAGTTTTAAAGATATTAATGTGACTAAAGATTCTGAAAAAAAGAAAAAAAAAAAAAAAGGAAGGAAGGAAAGAAGGAAGGAAGGAAGGAAGGAAGGAAGAAAGGAAGGAAGGAAAGAAG
>JAACYO010017603.1:0-23344 GCA_011074415.1 Stictonetta naevosa | reverse complement strand
TTTCTTTCTTTCTTTCTTTCTTTCTTTCTTTCTTTCTTTCTTTCTTTCTTTCTTTCTTTCTTTCTTTCTTTCTTTCTTTCTTTCTTTTTCTTTTTCTCGTTCTTATATAGGAATGAAATAAAGAGAAATGACTGTGGTATGGCACTGGGTAGAGAACTGTTGAAAAGCTTTGCTGAAGCTCATTTAACCATTGAGTATTATCCCTCAGAAAAACCTTGCACATTTTCATGGTAACTATGTACTCCAGAGCAAGGGAAAATTTAGGAATAAACCTAAACTGAGTGTTCCAGCATCCTTCAGTGTTATAAAGGTGCCTTCGCTAAAAGCATCCTTGTGGATTTAAGGTGCCTTTTTGTTACTTCCTCCCTGCAAAATACATACAGAAGTGCAACAGAATGATTCTCCCTTACTTCTGTAGAGATCAAACAGGAAAGTCAAACACAAAAGTGAACAGCTAATGAACTCTATTTGAGAAACTCATTATGTCTGTTGAGAAATTACAAAAAAGATATTTTTTCTTATATTGGTTAATGCAAATGATGTGCACAAGTAAGTATATTCTATACCATTTGCAGTTATTAGACTTCTGAGAATTGTAAATATTTAGTTCTTTAAAATATTGATTATATATTTGCCTTTTCAGTCTTCAAGTTAACATTATCCTGAATTGCTACATATAATTTCAAACAGAATACATTTATGAAAATGAAAGATAAGCATGACAGATATCTTTAATCTAGCATTATATTTTACTCTTTAGTCAGTCATCTTGATATATTATTCAGAAAATATTTTCTGATAAGATTACATATAGTTTATACATTTTTTACTTAAAATAGAAAAAAGTGTGCATATTAGAATTCAGTAATTACAGATTCCTTATCTTTAGAAATTGAAAATGAAGTATTTATTGGTTTTTTTTTTTTTTTTTGGTGAATACATTGGCCTAAAGTGACAAGCCATTTTCAGCCTTTTTGATAAAACAAGTACCAAGGAAAAGATGGATTTCCCTAGATGATTTTTTTTGGAAGGGTCTTATGTCTTGTAGATAACAAGTGTATTTAGCGTAACATCAGTTTTCCATTTTCATGATTAATGCCAATGGTAATGATGCCAGATATATTGAAAGGATGTCTATAACCCTGTACTCTGATTTAAAAGTGTGAAAACATCTCCTAGTCAAGTCAACTTGTATTTTCTTATTCTGACATCTGCAGTTTCTGGACAAATTACCTTAAATTTGTTATGCTGTGTTAAAAGACATGTTTTATGAGGCCAGCCTCAGCTCCTAGCCTTAGTGTCAAGGACCCTGCTATGTGATGCAACATGTCTTGTTAGGTTTAATTGACCAAAGCTGATTTGGTAAAACAATTTATTTGTTCTGTAACTCATGCCCAGGCCAAGTTGCTACCTGAATCTCTTCACCTTGAGTTGTCTGGGTGCGAACAGCTTGACCTCCCCATTGTTTAGCAGTGTTGCTGTTTCCGCTGATTCTCTGGTAATTGTTGACAAGAAGGTCTCAGTCCCCGCTTTTCACACCAGTGGCATCCATCCAGAGCTGCCCTGTCCTCTATTGGAAGTGGCTGGACTCTCAACATCATCACCTTTTTTTCTGCTGCCAGCAATGGGGACAAAGAGGTCACCCTCCTCTGCAGAAGAGGTGATGATTGCTAGAGGCTAGAGTGAAATTTTGTCCTCCCTCAGGTTGTGATGCACTTCTGTTCTTTGAGGGAGCACAGGTTCACTGTATTTCTCAAGGGCAAATGCTTGTAAGTCTTCATCAGCCTTGTTTTACTTTGAGCATCATTCAAGTGGTATATATTGGAAGAAAGGCTCAGTCTGGAAAATATTTTGCAATGAGGTTGTAATGTACATGCACACTAGTTCAGTTTTTAGAAAAAAAATGAAGGTGGTCTAAATAATTTATTGTTTTGGAACGGAGGGGCATCCTGTAAGTAGCTATGATTTCTTTAGTATCAGAACCTTGTTTTCTTAAAGACTAATGTTCTATTCAAGTGCAACGATGGTCTCCAAAGCAAAGAACTTGCAAAGGACTTCACACATAATGTTTGATGCAGAGTCTAAACTTATTAAGAGGAGACAAAGAACAATCTTTGTTTTCTGCTTTTTTATTTTTATTTTTATTTTTTTTGAAACACTTTTTTTTCTAGGGAAAACTGCTTGTACTTAAGCTTGACTCTTGGTGAGAGGGGAAGTCATCAGCACTGTATCCTTACAGGCTGCCTACCGTGAATGTCCCTGATTCTAATGTCAGCTCCTTGATTTAGGCTTTGTGCTCCCTGTAATTGCCTACAATTTGATTGTTAGGACAGTTTAGTTTTTTGAGATGGGTATTACATCTAATCATCTGCTGCATTGTGCTGCAGTTTTGGGAAGCGTTGCCTTTTGAAATCAGTGACTGGATCTGTTTGAAAAACTGATGGCATGATACAGCCTTGGTGATTTAGGAAAGCTCATATACTAGTACCATTATAAAACAGAGGTAAATTTGTAAGCCAGTGCTCATCAGATAATTGGCATGTTCTTAATTTAAGGCCTTAGCCTGAAAACTTTTCTCACTTGAGTAAATTTATTCAAGCAAATCTACTTCATTTAAAACATACTTTATTCCTGGTACAATGCACTGACTTTACAGCATGTGATCAGGTTTATTTCTGCAGTCTGGCTGATTTCTCTGTCAACTCATTCATTTTTTTGGGGGAAAAAAAATAAAATCAGATAATATTTGCACATACAGTGTTCCCATCAAGTTGTAAATGACCATACCTTTTATTTAATTCAGTCGAGGTCTGGTTTTTGATTGCTGTTATATTATTCCTCTGAAGGAGGAAGGATGGGACTGCTGATGCATGGAGGTTGAATGGTGTCCCTGTAATGACAATGTGAAGTATAAATCAGTGCTTAGATGCAAGGACTTCAAAACCCATGGCTTAGTATCCAGTTGTGGGTGACCACAGGCAGGTTTCCTCAGGTCCCAAGAGAGAGTACCGCTCGCTGTAGTGTTGCCTCAGTGGGGGGATTGCAAAATGCTTAGATATGTACCAGCCGAAAAATTATAAACCTTCCTGTATTTCACTGCAAGCAGAATTTGCCTGCTTGTGCCCAGCCCCCAAGTGGGCTCTGCATGGTAAAGAAATGTCTTACCCTGTTTTCTCATGCCCAGACGGAAGAAACTTGCCCAAGCAGGGAAGGCCAGCACAAAGCATTCCTCCACTGCAAGCCCTGCGGTAGTACTCTGCTGTGGGAGAGGGTGTCAGAAGGAAACCACCCAGAATTATCTGACACAGAAGACCAGGTCTGTGGTGGGAACACCCTTCAGATTCACCTGTGTTTCAGCCTCCATGAGGCTGCTGTTGAGGATGGAGCCATGATCTTGGTGTGCTTAAAGAGCTGTCTGAATTTTGCTGCCTTGTGACACTGGAAAGAAAAAATGCTTTAGAAAGAAAGAAGAAAGAAACAGTAATCACAGGCAGTTACAAGTATGTTCATATAAATGACCAAGCACACAGAATGAATCTGTAGTGTCTGTAAGGGTGGCTTTTGAGTTCAGCCTGGTTCTCCATCCGTCTCACTTCTCTGATGCCCAAGCTTTTCAGTCCAGTGGGTGAATAGCTCAGCCCAGAACACACTGATATGGGAACAGGGTGGATGGTCAGGAGTTTGGTCCAGGGTGTGAGATAAAACTCATGTAACAGTGCACTTGTATCTGGAACATGCTGGTCATCCTGTTTCATCTTATTGGTGACTTGCACAGGTCTTTTGCAAGGTAGCTCAGACAGAGCCCATTGCTCAGATTTATTTAATAGCCTGATCTTGTTTTGTAATGGTTTATTCCAGGATCTTGTATTGAAAGGCTTACTTGTGTCCAAAGCCCCCACTGATTGTACTGAAACTCTCCAAAATACTTGATATGTAACTTGTCCTTTTGGACTCAACATGCCAGCTACTTTTCCTTCTAAAGTCATTATTTTCCCCATTTCCTGCTTTATGATATTTTGGGTTGGTAATGAGCCAGATGTAACATCAACACCTACAAAATGACTGTGTCTACTTCTAAGAGTGGGAAGTGACACTAATTTATGCAAGGGAAAAGAAGTCCATCCATACACTTTTCCCAGGTAGTACTGAATCAGTGCAGTTTGGAGCTAACAGAGGGTTAACATCAAAAGTTATTCTATTGTTTATCTTCCAGTTAAAGAATAACTAGCCTATGCAGAAAGGAGAATTGGAAAATTGATTGGGCTGTCTAGATTCAGACACA
Organism: Stictonetta naevosa; assembly: GCA_011074415.1. Classification (NCBI taxonomy): domain Eukaryota; kingdom Metazoa; phylum Chordata; class Aves; order Anseriformes; family Anatidae; genus Stictonetta; species Stictonetta naevosa. The sequence goes on along the minus strand of JAACYO010017603.1, from coordinate 19,062 downwards.
TAATTTAAAGTAAACTATATCAATTTTTGGTTTTGCCACATATGCATTCATAGCCTGCAGTTCAGCCATCTATAAAGGTTTATGTGAAAGAGACTTCTTTTATTTTATTACACCTGAGGGATTTTTTTATTTTTTTATTTTTTTAGCTATGTGTAATTACTGCAACTGGCTTAATTGTTGCTGGAGTTATTTTTCCTTTTTACGGAAACAGATATCTTATTGTTACACAGAGCATAAGAATTGTTTGTGCAGTTTGACTATAGTGAGGAGTGCTGGTTAATTTTAAAACACATGCCTAATCTTACATTGTCATACACAATACAGTATGTGTATATAGTCCTCCCTGGCCTCTTGCACATTCTTTACACTACACTGCTTCTGTAACTTGAATATTCTGGTACAAGAATTATAGTTGTCATGTAATCATTTATGTTCTATTTTCAGTCTCCAAATAAAGGAAAAGCTGCTTATAGTAAAATGAGGATCACTGGTCTTTCAGTAATTAAATAGACTTGTTATACTGCATTAATCCTTTTTGGAACATTTGGAATGACTTCTTAGCACTCACAAACAGAGCATTAGGGCGAGCAATTAATCTGTTGTTTGTCCTCTAACATTTGTGTGATGTAAAGCATGTGTGTTGAAAACCATATTTCACGTTTAGGACCAGAATCCTTGCAGAGTTAAATAATATTGATCATTCAGTGCTGTGCACCAAGACATAAATCTGAGTTGCTCTGAGTTACCATAATGACTAACAAAGCACTAACTGCATTCTACTGAAAGGGCTTATGGTGCAATGGTGTTCAATAATGTAGAGTTTTGGGTGAAAAAAGCATAAATTCAGAAAATAAGTATGACTTAGTTAGAGGTAGCCAAAAGCTCTCTAGATTTCTGATTAGCCTGCCTTGTAGGTAGGTCGAGAAATAAGGGCTTAACATTTCATCAGAAAAGATTGTGTTTTAGATAAATTCAGTAACTCTCTAATGATTATAGAAGTACAGACTGGCAAAGGAGTGTGTAATTCTTATCAAGGACAGGTTTGGGAAGCATCTACCGACACGACATACTTAAATTTGATCAAGTTGTCCCGCAGAGAGGTCGTTCAGCTGACCTCTTGATGTCCTTCATAACCTCAGGGTCCTGTAATGTTAATGTAGTAATCACATTTGCTCCTTTTCTGAGCTTTACAAATAGTGAACAAATAAAATCACCCAAAACTTCTCTCAAAATTTTACAGTTTTGTAATTGCTTTCCTGAACGCGGTCTGCTTAGTTTTCTTTGATCAAAAGGGCATACTAATTCTCTTGGTACTGTGCTGGAGTACTGTGCTGTTTTCCTGCATTGTTCAGCAGTAATTAACTTGAAGCATGGTGGAGAGCATTAGCTTCTGAGCCTAGGTTAAATCAGCAGAAGAGTCTTATGTTCCTGCAGTATATAGTCTTAGAATACATTATCCTATTGCAGAAAGATAGAAGTGTTTTTAAATATAGTCCAGCCAGTTTGACCTTGTCAGAATTCAAGCCATATTAATGGTAACTTGGGCTTGTTGAAGCCTTTCACAGTAGGATGAGCATTAACACAGAACTCCCTATTCCATCTGGTGAAGAACCTACAGAGAAGGCTATACATAGACTTTTCGTTAAATTCCATATTAAGGTATAATGAGATATTTATTATGTTTTCCACATGCTCATGACACTTCTCTTGCCTTTAATAGGCACCCTGTGTCTGAGGCCAACAGACATAGTTAAGAAGAAGTTCTATAAAGCAACACTATTAGCTCATTCAGATAAGACTGCTGAATAGTAATAGTTATGGGCTGTGTTTTGGAAAGCAGTGATTAGTGACAGTTTTATTGTAGCAAACACATGTATGAAGTCCTGGCTTTCATTGTAATGCCCTGGAAATGAGTGTCAGAATACACGGAAAAAAAATAATGATTAATCTATTTGTTGCTTTTAAGTAGCAAATAAAGGGACCTTGACAGGCTGGAGAGGGACCTTGACAGGCTGGAGAAATGTGCTGACAGGAGCCTTATGAAGTTCAACAAGTAGAAGTGTAAAATCCTTCATCTGGAGAAGAACAACCCCACACAACCAGCTGGTGCCACCCAGCTGGAAAGAAAACTTGCAAAAAAGCACTGGGGTGTCCTAAGTCCGGTTCTGACTGCCCCAGCACAAGAGAGACATGGAGAGAATCCAAAGAAGGCCAAAAAGATGATTAAGGAACAGAAACACGTCTTCTGTAAGGACAGGTTAGGAGAGCTGGGTCTGGTCAGCCTATAGAAAAGAGATTTTTCGGGGGGTTTGTAATGGCATAGATAAATACCTGAAGGGAGGGTACAAAGTGTATAGAGTCAGGTTCTTTTTCAGAGGGGTCCAGTGACTGGCAATAGTCACACACTGAAGCACAGCAGGTTCCTCTTGAACATCAGGAAACACTTTTACTGTCAGAGGGATGGAGCACTGACACAGGTTGCCCAGAGAGGTTTGTGGAGTCTCAATGCTTGTAGGTATTCAAAAGCCATCTGTACATGGTCCTGTGCAGATAGCCCTAAGTGGTCCCCGTTGAGCAGGAGAGCTGGACGAGATGGTTGCTAGAAGTGCCCTCCAACCCCAGACGATATGTGATTTTGTGAATTATTTTAAATTGTTTCTGCTGAATTTTTCACACATGGTATCTAACACAGTGACACATAAAGCCTACTTGGTCCTGAAAGAAGCACAGGTACACTGATAGGACATTTCCTTGTGGTTTTATGTACCCTGCCACTGTGGGTTCCCCAAAAGGTGCTATGGACCTATACTTGAAAAATATACCATAGCAGGCTCATTTGAACTTCTCTAAGCTGAATGTTTTATTTTATAATTCTAATAATGTATGCATAAGTCTGACTATGTTTGTTGACTTGTTGTTTCATAAATTTGAGTGAAAGGTTTTTGGCACGGTTCCTAATTATTATGTGTATTATTGACAAGGATGCATTAGTTTGGTTCCCAAGTTTAGTTTTTGTATCACTGGTAGCGCATGACCTATTTGAAAGTGACACATGCCAGCATATTTCTTGTTGCCTGGCTGGTGCTCGCCTGAGCTGTGGAGTGCGTCACTGGACATCACTGTTGATGAACAAATGTGCCAGGCATTTCCCAGGTAGATACCTTTGAAAAGCTTTTTTTGGTGTCTGTCACCCTGTGACTGCTTGATGGCCATGGCCTGTGCGTGCATTCTTGCCAATGAAAACTACAGCAATTAACCAGCTACTTCCAGAACCTGGGGGAATACAGGGACATAAGAGAAAATAGTGCCTGCAGGGCCACAGAGGAGAAATGGGGAGGAGGTGAAATGAAGAGTGCCCAAGTGTGGGTGTCAGGAGGGACTAGAAGATGAGAGCCCTGTGCCAGAAATATGATGCTTTGGGGCCTTTGGTCAATTGGAGAATGAGATTACTACTGCCGTCTATGAAGGCAGACGGAAGGAGGTTGTTCAGCTTCGAGAAGAGAAGGCTCTGGGGAGACCTTTTAGCAGCCTTTCATTACCTAAAGAGGGCTCACAGAAAAGCTGGGTAGGGACTCTTTTTCAAGGGGTGGAGTGACAGAACAAGGAAGGATGGGTTAAAACTAAGGGTAGATTAGATTGTAGGAAGAGATTCCTTACTCAGCGGGTGGTGAGGAACTGGAACAGGTTGCCCAGGGAAGCTGTGGAAGCCCCATCCCTGAAGGTGTTCAAGGCCAGGCTGGATGGGGCTTTGAGCAACCTGGTGTAGTGGGGGGGGTGTCCCGGCCTATGGAAGGGTGCTTGGAATTAAGTGTCTTCAGTGTCCCTTTCAATCCAAACCATTCTCTGATTCTCTGATCCTATCTCGATGAGGAAGTCTGGGGTTCTTATGTGGGGTTCCTGGTGCTGACTGCATCTGTGTCTGCAATCTTCATTGTCAATGACACTAAAAGTTTTTTTTTGAAACCCCTGTGCTATACAATGGTGTTGACTTCTGAGCAGTAGCCTCTCCTTTTCAGTCTCCATGGCAACCCAAACTTATCATATATTGAATGTTTCCAGTTCCAAGTTTTGGTGTTGGGAAAGGACAATATGCATACCTAACCTGTTGATCCATTGTTGAGGAGAGAAGGAGAGAAAGAAGAAAAAGTAGTCTTTTTTTTTTTTTTTTTTTTTTTCTTTCCCCTTTCTCCAGTTTTGTCAATGCAATGGACATTCTTCTTGTATTTTGTGCATTCATATGGATCAGCTCTGATTCTTTTGAACTCTATTTGATACAGTAGTATAGAGACCTAATGCTGAATTCATGTTGCAAGGAATGTGTTCGGATTCATATTACTTCTGTAAAAAGATATTTGGCCTGTTCAGGAGCTATTCTGAGGTATTGGCATCCCGGGCAACAAAACTAGAACAGATATGACTGAAGTACTGCAGACTCTCTAGACTGTAGACCTAATCCTGCAAATCCCTATTTACATAAATCCCACTGATTTCAAAGGGTGTGCACATGAGAAAGCAGGTTTTACAGGATCAGGCCATTCTTCCTAGAGACCAACATCTGTTGCACCAACTGTGATAATCTCAGGACTGTTAAAGAAAACTCTGAGGAAGCATTTTATGTGCCCTAAAAGAAAATAACAACAAAAAAAGTAACCTTTTTCTGTTGCTATACAATTGATTATTAGCAGAAGCAAATTCCTGTGTGTTCATGTATCTCTCCTTTATTTTCTTCCTGCATAGTTTGATTTACATGACAGAGTAATGTTATATGCAACTGTGTGCTGTTACTGCTGTTCTTTACCTGTGTTATCTATTGAGAATTTTTTAGACACTGGAAGAGGCCTCTGTCTAATAGGTTAATGACTGACAGTGTCTTGTTTTTGGAGCTTTGGGAAGCACAGAAATAAATGCCTTCAATAAAATTTTGAGGCATTTTGGGTCTTGCACTTAAAGCCTGTGCTAAGGTTCAGCTCTGTCTGAATTAAGTAATATTTTCAAAGTTTTCTCGGCACACATTTTGGAGGCCTATTTATATGACTGCAAGGAGAAAAGATATCTGAGTTAGAGGAGATGGTGGTCATGTTGAGATAAATACAGGTCTTTCATAGAAAGGCCCTCATGAAGGGCCACAGAGTCTACGAATAGACTTCCTTTGCTATCCTCTAGGAAAAGAATATCTGCATAGTTGTGGTAGCATTTGCTGCAGATGGAGTTGAATATCTTTTGTGACCTTCTCTTGGAGGTCTCGTGTGGAAAGGACATTAGGCTACTGCCTTATCTTGGTTGCCTCCTGTTCCTGTGGGCCTGGTATTGTTACACACAGGAGCAGGTGGAGTCACAGTGCTGGGATCATTTGACGTGTAGTCTGTAGATTTCACTTGTGTGCTTGCACTTTATATTGGGCCATCCAGCTGAAGGTAGAAAAGAGATGTTATTTCCTGTCACTTCCTGTCCACAGCACAGATGTTGTAATAAAACATCTGTAGAAAATTTAAGAGAAAGAGCTTGGCAGGTGAGCTGGACCACATTTGTGGGGAGGAAGACCAGCCCTGAAGTCCAAAAGCAATTAGAGTCTACATCAATGATGAAGTGCATAAACAATAGGTCTAGACTGTCCCCCATTTTTAGATTCACTGCAATTAAAATTTACAGCCAGTCTGCACATGACAAGAAGAGTGGACTGGGATTTCAATAAGCCATATAATGGTCACTAAGCTACTGCTACTCAGGTTAACAGACTAACACAAAAACACGGCAAGGTGGAAAACATTATAGAATCCTAGCTTACTCTCAGAAGCTGCAGAGTTGATAGAGAGGCATGCTATTCCTCTAGACTATGGCATATACTTGAAACTTTTTATGAGTGTTTCAAATATTTCAAATGATTACCTCTTCACCTCTCTGAAATTAGTCAAATAATGTTCAAAACCCCAAAGACAAGGCTTTGGGAGCCTGCGTTTTGACTGATATACAAGAGCTATAACATAAATAAAGCCTTTGAGCAGTTCAGTGTGAGAATATTAAGATGTTCAAGGATGGTGCTTTTATTCACAAGGAGTAACTTCACATTATCTTCTCAGTTTTATTTATTTATTTATTTTTCCCCTGGATAAGTTTCTTTAAATGTGCAAGATGCATAATTAAACAGTCTTCTTCTTAAGGGAACAAATGTTTTCCAATAGATTTTTCTCCCATGCCACCTGTAGTTATCCAAATTCCTCCTTTCACATCAGAGGTCCACATTTTGCCTGATGCTTTAAGGTGTGAAGTCATTGGGAATTATATTCTTAATGTTTTTAATGAGGTTTTAACTGCCCACTTTGCTCAGAACTAATTGATTGTCTGAAGCGGAAAATCCTTTTTAATGTATATTTTCTAGATAGAAATTGAGAATTTCAGACCTATACAGAATATGCTACCTAAATGAACTCTACAAAAATAGCTTAAAAATCAGAGCAAAACTGAGAAAATTAAGTAACTAATAATTGTAAGTTACCCATGGAATAGGTCTCTTAACTGAAGGCAAAAAAAAATGCACATTAATTTTCACAGACATTAATACTAAAGATTCGGGGAAATAAATAGAATCAAAATCTCAGTGAAGTTTACTTTTTGCTCTTGGAACTCCAATGTCCTGTTCTGCAAAACTTTTGGTATTGTATTATATTCCAATTAAGAATGAGTTCCAGGTGTGCAACTTCCTGTGGTAGTTTTTCCCCAGTTTTTTAGTTAGAGAAATAATTTAAGGAATTACAATATGCTGCAGATAAAATTTTCAGACAATGCTTTAGTTATTTTGTGACAAGTGGAAGAAGGCAATGAGTACAATGGAACACCACTTCGTAGGGAACTGAGTTCAGGTCAGAGGAAAGAATGCTGCAAAAAATATAAAGAAATTTTGAAAAAAAATCCCTTATATCTGCAGACATTTTTGACTGTGTTGGAGATACGGCGCTGCAGTGTTAAAGTCTTTATGACCTTAGATTTGTGCCTGGTCTGGCAAGCATGTGATCTAAAACTAGTTAAAAGAACAAAAATATAACAAGAGATATTGTAATCTTCATTTGCTAGTAGCAATTAATTCAGTCAGTCACTAGATTTATTTATTTATTTTAAACTGCACAGAACAAGAATTCTTGAAATAGCAAGTGTATAATATCAGTTTACTCTGGCATAATTGTGCACACTATTTCAATCCTCTTCTCCTCCTTGAACCGTAATGAATTCTGTCAGTGCTTTAGGGGCTGAATTTATCTTTTGTTTATGTTAGGTTAAATCCAAATATTATGTCAAATATTTGTATTCCATTTAAATTTTACATGATGGTTTTTGTTTTATTTGCTTTTTGACATCTTAGAACAATCCCTTCTAGGATCTGGAAACAGAGCATTAGCATTATAGAAGATTGTGACCACATAAAGTGGAAACTGATTCTAAATAAGAAGGAAACTAACTAGTTAGTTTTGAAGAGTAGTGCCTTTTTATTTATTTATTTATTTATTTTTTTAAGTACTCATAGCAAGTGATTCCATGTAACATTCTTCATAGTTTTCTACATTGGAATTTCATATCTTAGAACAAGTAATGTTCTTTTTCATCAGAACCAATGTACCTCGTTAAGTCATGAAGATAACAGGATATCCTGCCATCCTGCTGTGTTAAGGGGCTCTTGCTGAACATGAAGACCTTTGGAATGTAGAAAGAGTTTCACATGATTTCCCACTTAAAATAACATGCTGTCTCCTGGCTACCTAAGAGAAATAACAGATAATTATATAAACATGCTGTTTTACCTTGCTGTTTCATCTTGCTGTTTCTAGAAATGCTTTTACATAGATTTGAAACTCGACATCTGAGAGGATAAGGAATGCAGGTGTTTGAGATCAATGTCCTTCTGTGCCTCATTTCAGCACCAAGCACAGTAAGCTCTTCATCCCAGTTGTGATCATGGTATGTAGTGGTGTTTCAAAAACTTTCTATGGAGTTGATATGCTAATGGTGTATGCTGCATGCTGCAGCTTTATTCCAACCTGCATTCTGTATTTCCCGGCATTTAATTATTATTGTACAAAACAAATTATTAAAGTGTTTGTGTCCATTCATTTGTGGTAATGTATTCTGAACATATATTCTAGAGGACTTCAGATATGAATAAGAAAATATTTTTTTCACAGGCATGAGAATATAGGTATATTCTATTTCACATTCATTATTACAAACATTATTTTTGCATATCTTACCTCTGGCACTAAAATCTGAAGTCAGTGGAGAAAAACTGCTCTCATGCTTGTAAATTGAAAGATTTTTAATGTGTTTTTGCTTGCAATAGCTGTTAAAATATCTAGCAATAGAGGAAACCTTGAAAGTAGCTAAGGTTTTGCTTTAGAGAAAGCAGATTTGTGTGAATTGTAGTGAACACTTAAATTTCTTAAGCTTGGTAGCTGGTTGCCAAAGCTTAATACTCAATACTAAATGGCAGAAGATTTGTAGATAAGACATTTATGCATTTATAACTTTACTAAGACAGAATGAAATAATTTTGATTAAATTTTATTTCTTTATATGAAAGCAAACAGAACATATGTACAAACTTAAAGGACAAATTCATGGGTGGTTCTGGGAATGCCTGGTACTCTTGAGAGTTCCATAGATAGTGCTTGTTCTCATAATGGCATCATTGTTACTGATGCAAATAGGATAATATGCTGATCCTTAGAAATTCTAGGACCCAGCACATGTTGCCATGAATTTTCATTAGATCTGACATTATATTAATAAATTCATAGGATTTAAAATGAAAATGTTTATTTGTTTTTGAATTAAAAAACTCGAAACAGCTGTAGATTTTAGGTTTTGACTGTCAAAATGCATAAATTCATTGTCTTCAGAAGCAAAAATATCTAGAACAGTGTTTTCCAATCTGTAGTATAGAGATTACTCATTTAAATAGTTTGCTGTAGGCCCATAGAATCATATTTCTTTCAGAATACTTAAGAGTTTCATCTTGGAAGCCAAATAAGTACAACTAGTGTACAGTTTTAATCCAGATATTGGTATTGAAGTAAAAATCTCTTAAAGATTTAGGAGTTGAAGACACTTCTTTTTTTTATTATTATTTATTTATTTTTTACACAAAGTAAATATTTGAACATACATGGCAGGTACTTTTGTCTCAAACATCTGTTGAAAAGTGAGAAATATGAGGCATCTAAACCAGTCCAGATTTTTAAGAAGCTATGTTTGGCCTCTGCTTTTTAATGTGAGTATTTTGTTCACGTGAATTAAACTTCTGGTCTGCAACACTTAGTGTAATCCACAAGTGACCTTATGTGCTTTCTGGCTTGATCTTTATAATTACTGTGGTTAGCTTTCTTTTTGGTGTTTTTATATTTCTTCATCTCCTTTACCTATATTGTCAAAACATAATTATTAGTAGTGTGCATATTCACTCATAACAGTTTATCTCTGCATGGTTTACAGAGGGAGTTAAAAGCCAAAAAACTATGATTACATCCATGCTTACAGATTAGAAGCAAGCTAGGAGAATGAGATTAAAGTATGCCACTGATGCAGTACATCCAATAAGAAGTACAGGGTAAAATCATTGCTATACATTCTTTTGGTTTTCTGATAATTGTTACTCAAGTTTGGTTTTGGGGGTTTTACCACTGTAGGTTGTGTTTATATGACCACATAAAGAGTGCTTAAGTTCTGTGTTTTGTGACTTTCTTTTGTTTTATTTATTTACCACTTCTTCCTTCTGACTCAGCAACACCGTAAATTACAGATAACTTTCTACAGTAACCTGGCATTTGCACTGTGTACCAATACTGTTTTTACCACCAGTGGTGCAAATATGAAAGCAGAGGTACAGCAAGTACATCAAAGTCAAACTCTGAGCTGAAATAGCTGTCATAGCCACTGTCTTCTACCTAGCTTACTCACTAACATTTGTTAAATATATTTAAATGAGGCAGGTGCCTCTAAGGTTGAAATGAGTGCAATTGAGACTAATATACAAAAGGTTTTCTGTAACAATGAAAGTCTTAACATCTAGGGATTAAATTCTATTGCACAGATGCACTTACAGGCATATTTTTTGTTGTTTGGCAGTTAAATTTAAATGTTCTTTGAGTACATAGAATATAGTTTATTTGGTGTGGTTCTTATTTTTTTTTCCCCTTTCTCTTTACCATAATCAAGGGATTATTCAAATATTATTTGCTTACTGAGGTGAACTTGAATCCAACACAAGAAATATTTAATTTCCTGAAAAAAAACAACAACAACAAAAAAACCCCTACAACATGTAAAAAGATGGAAATCTTTCATTATTTTTGTTATGAAAAAGCTTAACCAAATACAAGAGAGCTGTGCAGGCACACAAGAGAGAGTTCTTGTCCTGAAGCTATTGAGGTCTAAATGTACATGACAATCAGTGAGAGGTCTGTAAAAACATAAAATTTCTTCATTTAAGCTATTAAGTGACTTTCTTTAGGCCAAAGATCAATAGCAAAACTGAAAGAAAACTCTTACATCCAGTGCGTGGCTCCAGTGCACATTAAAATAAGCCATATTACTGCATTTTCAGCTATTGAAAGTTGGGGCTGATATTTACCAGTATGCTTCCCGTTGGTTCTGTGACACTCTACCAAGCTCCTTTTTGCATTAAGCTCATGTGGTTCTACTATCTTGCTGGCATCTAGATGTAGGCAGCAAAGTACAAGTACATTGTTAAGGTTGTTTCTGGGCGCTGCTGTTAAGTCTGTTTCAGCTGGGTATTTCTGTAACAGAATTAACAGAATCCTAAACTAATACACAAAGAAGACTGAACTTACCTTCCAGGGAGATACCAGAGAGGATTTGACAGTAGCTCTGTTAAGAAAATTGAAGCAAAATTAGGACATATTTGTACAGTGTTTTGTAAGCAGGTACAAGTAAGTTTTCTCTATGGTCTGAGCCAGCCAAGCATGTTGTAGCAACTAGCAGGCACTCAGTTCTGGACAGCTGGCTCTTGGCACAGTCATCTTGTGTATAGCTGCCTGCAAAATACCATGTAAATATACCGATAATTTTAATAGCAATATGAACAGAGGAGTGGTCAGCTCTGCCCTCTCAAATGGCTCCTTTACAATTCAAGTGACAGGGATGAGGTAGGCCATGTGTCAGGGGTGGGTGCTGGTGTTGCTTTTCAGATGCAGCTTGTGCCTTGGAGCTGGCTCCCTTTGAAGTACCCAGCTGCCACTTAGCAATGTAGCCCACCCTTGTAACATGACCTAGAACAGCAGCGTCAGGGGTGGCTCCAGTTAATTATCTTCACTCTTCACAAGACCTGGTTGCCTGTTTGCATTGAAGGACAGGCTTGCTCTAGACTACTTTGTTCTCTGTGTTTCTTCACTGTAGTGGTATCTCATTGAATTTGTTGTCCCCCGATTTTATTTTGATTTGTAAATAAAATAAAAACCAAACAACAACAACAAAAACCACCACACAGAATAAATGTAACTTAATGTTATTTTCAGAGGAAAAAATCTATACTTTTATTGAGTTATGGATGGCTTTCATTTAAAACCTCTTAGTTTCTACTGACAATGAATGCAGTTTTTTTTTTTTTTTTAATTTTCTTTCTACAGTCCTTATGCACTTTTGGAGATACAGAAGAGAATTTACCAATATTTAGTCTTCAGTTTTCTTATGTTCCTATTTCTGTACTCTCCAAATACCCAGTTTTCATCTGATGGGAAAAAATCTTTCAAAAATGCTTATTGTCATAATAGAGTGTGTGTATATATATATTTATACACATATATAAGTGCCTGAATTCAATGAATCAATGAATTCCCCAGGAAGTAACAATAATTTTTCTCAATTAATATTTGCCATAGAATTTAGTGTGGTCATTCTTTTTTGGGGGACTGAAATGGGAGGCTCAGATTTAACATGTGTACCTTGTTAGCAATGTTTTGACAAATAGCAGCAGCTGTATAAACTAATCTTTCTGTAGCTTTCACACATGGGACTCAATTAACAATGAGCCACTGTCAGTATCTAATCCTTTCTACTTTTTTTTTTTTTTTTTTTTTTTTTTCCCAAAGTTTCCTGGTTTCTGTACATTTTTCCATGTGTAACTCAACTATTATTCTTTCTATAAATGGAGGAAAGTGACGCACTGTAAATGGAATGACCTTGCATGACATTTTACATGTGATTTATAGAAGATAATGGCACTTGTGTTTATACTCCTGGTAAATTCAGATTAAAGTGAAGATTAAAGTCTGTTATTTGCAGAATGTTTTGATGATTGCAGAATCTAGAATAAAGCTTTCTTTGAAATTCCTGTGTTTCAAACTCTGAAGTGTGGAGAATCATGAAATATTGCCCTAGGTATGTCATTCAAGATTGTGGTAGTAAGAAAGAAGAGGAAGAGCTCTGTGGGTGTTTGTTATGGTAAGCCTGTGAATCCATGGTATTGTGCAAAAGTCTGTATTTACCTATGGCACAGTCCAGGCACAAGACTCTGACATGCCAAATAACTTTTCATTTAACTGACTTCCAAATAGCTCTGTGGGCAGAAATTGAAGTATTAGAGACTTCCACAGTGGGACTTTTGGAATTTTTGAGGTGTCTTCGAATAACAGTGAGTACAAATGCAAACTCCGTTTAAAAAGTACTCGATATTTGAACCTTCTGTTTGAAATTCCTGAACTAGAATTATCTAAAGAGGGCCTTCTGGAGTTACAGGGTCTTCTTGTCTTTTGCAAATGAACAAAGGGATATAAAGATGGACCCCCAAAAATAAGTCATTAATTTTTTCTTTCACCTAGTAAAACTTAAGAAAAGACTAAATTACTAAATTCAGAGTAGGCTATTGTCACTACTTGCCAAATAGTACATGCTTGTGCATCTGTCTAATCCATATTTGAAAGCCACAAACAGAAACACATAATTTGGCACAGCACCAGAAGCATGCCTCAGCATACTTCTGGAGATTCTTCCAAATAACTTACTGATTCAAAAAATCTATACTCTTTGCCTGTGTGCACGCACTGAGTGACTATAGAAACATAGCGTGAGTTCTGCCAGAAAAACACGGGCATTATTGTTGAATTGGGGATGATATGAGTTTGTATCCCTATCCATTTAGCAGGAGTTCTAGATGTATTGTGATATATTTTTTTTTCCTTTTCTGCACATGTTTATGTGTTGATAAACATGTTATTTTCATTTATATGAGTTGTTTTCATTTAAAGAAAATTCACAAAGACAGTGTGCATGAAATGGGTTAGTGAAGATCACTTGTTAGTCAGAATTACCTTTTTCAGTTGCTTTATTTTTTAGTACTTCTTTACTTTCTATTGAATTCTTAAAATCGGAATTGGTCAGTGCTTAAAGACCTCAACAGTAAAGCACAAACTCCTTCATAAAATGAATTCCACAGTCAATAAATTAGTTACTTTACTACCATAGTAACCCTTGTTCCTTAAGGCAATTGCCTTAGAGTCTAAGACATGTTTCATTTCATAGTAAAGTGCTTCAAATATTCAGATTAATTTAAGGGTGCGATCCCATGAAACAGCTGAGATGACCTCATTGATAGCTGCTTCAAAAAGAGGCCCTTCCCCACCAGCTCCCTCCCCTTAGCAACCTTCTCTTGCCCTGGCACAGGTGGTTGTCTGTATCACTGCTTTGCTGATCTCTATTTCATGCTGTCAGGAAGTATTTGGGTGGTCAGGGAATGAACCTAGTCTGGGAACTGATCTGGTGGAAAATATTAAATTTGAAAAAACAGCTGTAATGTTCTAATAGTTTGAAATATAGTGAAATGAAACAGCACAAAATAATCAGCTATTGCATTTTTGTTGAAGGGGCTTGAATTTATCCTTTAGATTAAAATACATGATCTTGTTTATTTCATGCTTTGTTGCCACTCTAAAAGTAAATAAAAAAATCCAAAGATATTTATTCTGTAGTAGTTATTTCAGCATAAATTACTGTTGTAAGCACAGGTGTTTTAAAAGTGGGAAAAAATATCCTTTAGAAGAGGGAAAGACACTTTTATTCCAGCTTTCCAAAAGGGGTATTATGTTACATCAGAATAGCTGTTTTGGTAGATTTGCTAGGGTGGACAAATCTTTTGGTAAATGAATACGTTTTTTGTATTTGCAAATTGTATGTACAGGAAAGTAAGGTAGATAGGTGCATCTGTACTGTTTGTGCTTCATATTTGTGTCTGTACTTCCGTAGAACAGTGACAGATGTATAAAAACCTAGATAGAAATCTGTATTTTCCTAGATTTCAAAACCTTAGATGTGGAAATCTGTCACCTGAGATCTTTCACATTTTAATTGATGAGCAGAGAGTGCTTAAAATGTGATGAAAGATGAGAGTGATGAAAGACAACTTGTGCCATAAGTCGAGTTTATAGATTTTGGTCTGAACACTACTCTAGGGCAGACACTCTAATACAGGGTATTCTGTCACAAGAAGAAAAAGACAAAGCCTGTTTTGTCTTCTCTCAGCGTGGTGGGTTGACCTTGGCCAGCTGCCAGACCCCCACCCAACTTCTTCCTCATCACGGATCTTCAAGGGGAGAAAGTAAGATGAGAAAACTCGTACACCAAGATAAAGACAGGGAAGACACTTATGAATTACCATCATGTGTAGAACAATCACAAAGTAGGGAATATTAATGTAACTTACTGCCAATTATAATAGAGTTAGATGGTGAGAAACAATGACAAAACTAGAAGACCTGGCCCCCACCTCCCCTTTTACCCAAGTTCAACTTCATTCCTTCATTTCCTGCTTGTCTACTTTCTGCCTACCTTGTGGCCTCAAGGGTATGGAAGGTTGTGGTCAGTCCACAACAGGTTGTCTCTGCCACTACTTCCCCCTCACACTTTTCCTAGCCCTTTGTCAGTCATCTCTACAGGCCGCAGTTCCTTCAGGTCATATCCTCCTGTTTTGACATGGGATGCTCCACAGGTTGCAGGGTGGATATCTGCTCCAGCATTGTCCTCTCCACAGGCTGCATGGAAATACCAGCTCCACTGATATCCTAGAGCACCTCCTTCACATCCTTCTCTGACCTTGGTGTTTGCAGGTTTTTTCTCACAGATTTTTCCTCACTCTGTTGTGAGAGTGTTTCCTCACTCTGTTTCTTAACAGCTGCTCCCAGATGCACCACCAGTGTCACCTCTGGGCTCAGATGTGCCTGGTGTTGGAACTGGCCAGGGCCGCCTGTATCTGGCAAAGGGTGGTCTCCATATCCTCACAAAGGCCACCTCAGCAGCACCCTGCACTGCCAACAGCTTGACACCTATGCCAGGTACAGTCAGCGTATGAGGATGTTCTTTCCTGTTGAAAGAAAACTTCATTCACTACATAGGCCATGGGGCATTAAGCCTTCTGTTAATAGGTAACGAAGATGAAAGTGAGATATTCTAGTTTGTCCTTCATGGTTCCTTCAAACTGAGCATATATCAGGTATGCAAAGCACGTGAAATGTATTCTGCAATGAATTTCTTGAAGGTATATAGAAAAGACTTTAAAATTAAACTCACAGCTTTGAAATTGGTTTTCTAATGTAGCTCTGTGTGTAAGGAAGATGAGATGTCAGCAGTTTCTTTAGCTGAGGTTTTGGGTGAGCTTAAATCATGGATGTGTAAGTGAAATCTGTGTTAGTGTGGGTAAACAGCTATTTGGCATCTGTGTGGGAAACTGTGGTTTACTATTTCAGGACTGATTTGTTAATTTCAAAACTTTTGACATAGAATTTTGCATTTGCCTACTTTCATGTTGTGGTTGGAGACTCCAGAACTAAATGCCACCATTCTTCAGTCAGCACTCTTCCCCTCCTTCACTTCCTCCCCTCAGCCCCGCCCCCCCCCCCCCCAATACAGAAACTCCAGTTAGTAGTGTGATATATTTATTATCCTTAAAATGGGATTAGGGTTTTCTCTCCATATTGAAAACAGTTTAAAGTAAGCTAAATAAGCACAGCTGCAAACTTAGCTACTCTTCTACACCCCAGTGAAAACTTTGTACCAGCTCTTCGAGTGAACACTCTCAACTTGTGCTGAGTGCCTTTGTGCAGAGAAATTTATTACATTGGCAGAGCTTAGTAATATGATGGCATTGCTAACTCTGGACAACACTGCAGTGATTGCCCAGTGTAGACAGGCTATTAAATGAAATACATCTTGGAAGAAATTACAAGGTCCACCAAAACAGAAAAGCTACCATATTTTTCTTTGTAAATGTTGTGGATGGGCTGCTGAAGAGAGAACTCAGCTGCTTATATGATGTCCATATTTGACACTTTTAAAAAGAAGGCTAAATCTGACATATTTGATCTAAAATTTCATTGACAATGTCAAGAATAAAATTCAGACTTTTTTTCTTTGAATACTTAGTAGAAAAAAACTTCCCCAGTTGTAGCTTTTGTGAGGCTAACATTTAATCATCAATAGACTCTGGAGAAAAAATTTGTAGAACAAGTGCATGGGAAATAGCATGAAAATGTATGTATTAATTAATAATATTTTGCAGTTACACAATCACAAAAACGCATCCAATACCATGAGGAAAATTTTTATATGTATCGTATGTATCCTTAACTTCAAAGCAGATGAATTATTTTCCTGAGGTAAATTTCTTTTAAAATAATATAAGGGTTGATGCTTGGCCTACTTTTCCATTTAATTTAGTCAAGAATTATTTTTTTAATGATTGGTAATAAAAGTATTACACATTTGTTTGAATTCATTTATAGATTTCTCAAATACTGAAAAGATTCATTTTCATTATAATCACACCATTACAATTCATAGTGTTAAAATGCCTGACTTAGCTTCTATCAGTCAATGGTAAGAAATTTGGTTTCTATACAAACAATTCTCTGAGAATTTGGTTCAGTTTTCTTCAGTTTCATTAGTGAGCTTTTCATTAATTCCTGCCTGAATGGAGGTCAAAGGCAAAACTACTTGGGACATCAGTAGATGCCTCAGCTGCTCAGCTATTAGACTAAAATTCTTAATACATTTGCTTATCTTCCAGTCATGGTAAATCATAATCATGCTTGTGAGACACTTTGAAGCACTTGGATAAAAAACATTGCAGTTGTTACCAGCATAAAATCTGCAGTTCTCTGTGGTTATTGCATTGTGCTCTCTTGGATAAAAAATGCTGTATTACATTGGTTCTAAAATAGGAAATTACTGTGGTATTTCAGAAGTTGTGGTTTTGGAGCTGTCAATAAATGCTGGTAACAAGGTATGTAAGAGTCCAGAAGTTATGGACCTTGTTTTTAAGTGGTCTCTTTTGGTTTACTGATTGTGTACAAGCCTTTCAGGTTTCATTGCTACAGTATTAATTTTAAGCTAATGATGAAAAAAAAAAAAAAAAGATATTTTGTCTTGAAGTCCAAAAATTTAAAAAGAACATTTGGGTATTCTGGTTGACCAGCAAATAAGATGATTGTTTTCTTATTTAAACTAATACAATCTTTATTTTCAGGGTCTTCATTGTCAAAACCTAAGTCCAGTTTTGTAAATGCAGTTTTGTGTTCACAATTATGCCAAAAATCTTTTAAGTGATTAAAAATCTTTTATGTCAATTAAAGCTGGGGGGAGGGGGATGGAGGAGGGCTTCTTGTCATGTCCAAAAATGAATTTGCAGTTATGTGTCACTCCAGGCAAACTAATTCCAGCTGCTTTATTCCACAGACAGAGAGGAAGAATGATCCCACAATGGGTGGTATAGTCTAACAGTAGACAACTGTTGGCAGTGGTGCCACATTTGGCACTGACAGGGTTTTGGTTTGGCTTAATGACAGTGACCTACATTGCTTTTTAAAATAATTTTGGCACCCAGCACCAGAAACATACACCCTGTTGGTATAATCTGTAGTTGAGCATGATTCAGAACAGAAATAGAAAGTGTAGTTACAGGCAGGACAACACTTTTGGTCACTCATTATCTAGCAGTGATGTAATGGCCATTATAGTGGCTCCTCATCTTTAGTACATAAGGAAGCTGTACCAAAGAGGCAGAATACACAGAAACATGAAAAAAATAATATAAAGGAAAACAAAACAAACAACTCCTAGATTTTTTTCCTCTTTCTTCTGCAAGGATGAGACTGTGCTAGTGTTGGATGTCCCCTTCTCTGATGTCATGCAGTTCAGCAGAGGGCTGCCACAGGGCTTGTTGTGCAGTGTTCTCTTCAAGCGCTGTTGTGGTTGGAGCGCACACTAATTAATCATGCTGAACATGGCCAAGTGTCAGTCTGAAAATGGTGAAAACTGCCCCCAAAAGACTAGACACTACCACTGTGATTAACCAGTTAAAATCTGGATTTTTTTTTTTCCTGTCAGAATTGCCTGCAGAATAAAAGAATGTGGTCTCACTGGTGTAAAAGAGAAGATTGAGGGTTTAGTCTGGTTTCTGGTGGACTGGTATCTGCTTTATAGAGAAGCACCACTGAAGTGGTTGATAATCTCATCAGAGAAACCCAAGAATGAGTAGGCATGGTTAACTGAACAATCGTTTCCCCTTTTGGTGTGGTTCCTCTAGAAAATCAACAAGGCGCACTGATAGATCAGCAAGAGGTAATTGTACTGTTTGTGTGTGATTTCCTCTGTAGCTGGGGGATTCAAACCGTTAGCAGGCATGTTTCATGTACTACTTCTATTTCTTTGTTTGTTTGTTTTTCACATTTTCACTGACACACAATTTGAATGAACTAAGTCCATAATGCATTTGGTCCTTTTCCATTAAATCAAAACTGCTATAGAAAATGTGAGACATTGGGAGTACTATCTATAAGCTTCATGATGAATAGGAGCAAAGAACTAAATGTTTGCAGGACTGTCTTTAATATTCCACTTTTAAAGTTACTTACAGCACAGAGGCAACAGCTGGACAGACAGATAACAGAAAGAAAAGTGGTTCAGCATTGTTCACAGAAATAATGTTACTTAAAGACTGGAAAATGAAGGGTTTTCAGTCTAAACCATCTCAAATAGCCAAAGTGCCAGTTTTAGAAATAATCTTTCCAAATA